>JASXSY010001715.1:0-178506 GCA_034509805.1 Sipha maydis
ATTGGGACCTTTGTGTGGGGTAGAAAATCGTCTTACATTTAGCAAAGGTTACAATAGCGTCCGCTGAGAACTGATTATTTTACATAGATTATTTAATTGCTTTGTACTTATTTTATAAAATTATACTATGCAATTCATGGTTAGACCACGATTCTCTCTCCGCAGTTCCAATTAAAAATTTGTTCGAAGATTTTATATTATGTTTTGGCATAAAGTAAACTGATTTAGAATTATTTTGAATTAAATTAGATTATATTATTATTTTACATTTAGAGTAAGCTACATACTGAACGTATTTATTCGTGCGCTCTCATTTTTAAACACACCAGAGTATTGCAAAATATTCTAAGCCTGACTAAGTGTGAAGGGAAATGTGTGTGTACGCAAGTGAAAAACTTTGTAACTAAAAATAGGCTGTACGCAAATGAGACGTACGCATCTGCACCGGATCCCCTCTTATTGCTGCTTGAAAACTGATTATTATGGAATTCAATTAAATACCAAGTATTCATATTTTAATATTATTTTTATATTGGATGATTATAATATAATTTAATATTTTAGAATTGAACTAATATTAAGAATTGTAAACATGTACATGAAATTATTAATCAAATTTACGAATCTATGGATTTACATCAATATCATATTTTAGATATTAAATCAAAAAATATATATATAATAAATATATACATTTTATATATGCTATGTGTTGTCCAAAAGGAATGTGTTAAAATTTCGTCTTAAAATATATAGGAGTATGTATAGTTAACATTTTTTGTTATTAAATAAAAATTATGGTTTTAGTCTAGATTTTCTCTTTTCGAAGTTATCTTCTTATTATGGGAATAATATACAATTTTTGCTTTTTGTTTTCATGGAACAGTTTTTAATTTTAATTATTAAACTTTAAATGTAATTATTACTACATATTTACATTTTTTTTTTTTTAAATTTCTTTCTCATTCATTTTCCAATTTATTTAAAACGTACGGATAATGAGGCAGCTCCATTATCAACAGATTATATCTTTACAATTGTATGACATTGATTCTTAGTAATGTTGATCAATTTTATTGTTAGTCAAATGTACATTTTTTTTACATTTTTTTTAAATTTTTTTTATTTAAAGTCAAGGCTTCAACAATAAAGATTAATAACCTGCATATAATTGTATATTATTTTATATTGTTTTGTTTATGATATGTACATAAAGTTATTATAAATAATATGCATTTTCATTATTTCTTACATATTTTTACTATATTTTATAAATATTAATAACACATATTAATAAAAATTCTGTTGACTGTTGTTACTAAATAGTATGTCACATATTTGTTACTTTGATTCTTAATAATGGTGTTTAATTTTATTGATATTCATATGTATGTTATTTAATAACGATTCAATTGCAATATTTAAATAAAGTTTTTGTAAATTATATTTTATGTCTTATTCATTTTTAATAAACGTATGGTTTTACATTTTTTTTTTTTCTACGTTTTGTCATTTTTTGTAATCATAATTATTTATAAAGATTTAATTCATTTTTGTCAAATAATTAATATACTATATAAGTTATTATTTATAAATCTGTCTATTTAATTAAGCAATGACTAATAAATACGTTAAAGTACTTTAATAAATAAATATAGAAATAAACAAACACGTGATTACTTACAAAGAAAAATAAAATGTCTGATTAAGATAAATAATATGAGTAGTATAAAAAAGACAGTTCTGGATATCCTCCCCCTTAATTTAACATGTAAAAGGATAGGCCTCTATGTATAGGCAACCCGTAGTATAGATCCTCCCAAACTTGTATGAATTACTCAATATAGGCAACCCTCAACACAGATAAACCTAATGAAAACCATTACCCTCCGCTTAGAATGCAACCCTCAACACAGATAAATCTAACGAAAACCACTACCCTCCCCCTCCGAATGTTACCATCGACACAGATAAACCTAACGAAAACCACTACCTTCCCCTTAAAACGCAACATTCAGCACATATAAACCTAACGAAACCCACTACCCTTCGCTTAGGATGCAACCCTCAACACAGTTAAACCTAACAAAAACCACTACCCTCCCCTCAGAATGTTACCATCGACACAGATAAACATAACGAAAACCGCTACCTTACCCTTAAAACGCAACATTCAGCACAAATAAACCTAACGAAACCCATTACCCTCCGCTTAGAATGCAACATTTAACACAGACAACCCTAACAAAAACATTGACTCTCTTTATAAATACTATTCTTAACACTGATAAACCATACCTTGAATAATACAGTTAAACGGTCAAACCATTCCATCTCCTTTAATGAAACTATTATCACAATCACACCCTACCAGGCCCATCCTCTTAAAATGAAACTCTAATCACAGACAGCAATGAATCCACCCCCCTTTATCAATATTTTTGGTATCATCTGCAATACATGAAACTTATTCCAAACCATTATCATCTAATGCCCCCTCCCATTCTCCTAAAACAGTCACATTTAATAAAAACCATGGCTACATAATGTATATATATAGTGAATCTATTTGGTACTTTGGGGGGTCAAAAGTTAAAAATTTCCAATATTTTTTAAATGCGACGGGAAAAACCATAAAAAAATTTGGGAAAAACGGGAGTTTTTACACAAAACCAGTTTTCAACATAATCAAATTTTTTATTTTGCTATAACTCAAAAACTAATCGATGTAAATACTTGAAATTTTCACCAAATGTTTAGATAAGCGTTCTCTATACACCATTAAATTTTCAAAGTATTTTGACTTTTATTAAGCTATTTATAGACAATTGAAATTTTCAATATTTTTAAGTATTTTTTTTTTAAATAACGATAAAATTTTTTTGGCTGCCTAGAAAATCTTGAAAATTTAATACAAGGTTTCTTATAAGTTGTTCCTTAACTGATAAAAAAAAATCTAAAATCGTAAGTCACAATTTTTTTTTATAAGTGCTCAAAGTTACAATTTATACGAAATATGTAAAAATCACGATAATTTGCAAGTTTTTTTGTAGTTAAAAATTCATAAAATTTTTTCTGTTCATACTTAAGGTTCAAAATTTTAACACGAGGTTATGTATAAGCTACTCTTCAAAAATCTTTAAAAAAATTTCTACCGGAAGTAGAGGAAAAAATTTTTGTTAAATATTTGTTATAATTCAAAAAGTATAAGTCGCAGATTTTTGAAATTTCTACCAGCTGTTTAGATTGGTATTTTCTTTATGTCATATTTTTTTCAAAATATTATATTGATTTTTAAGCCACTTATAGTCATTTAAAATATTCGATTTTTTTACATTTTTTTTTTATAATCGGTGATAAAAAAAATTTGGCTCGTACAAAATACTTGAAAATTTAATAGAAGATTCCACAGAAGTAGTTCTTAATGTCATTCAAAAATTATTAAAATCCATAGGCACAATTTTTTTTTATAAGCGTTTGAACATCGAATATTGACATAAAATTACATGTAAAATATAATATAATGTAGAATGTTCTAGACTGACAAATGATATCGGTTTTTTTAAAATGCCCTAACTCAAAAACGAAAAACCGCAACAACTTGAAATTATCATTAAATCTTTATATTGACGTTTTCTATACATGGTTAAAATTTCAAAGTATTTTGACATATTTTGACTTATTTATAGACAATTTAAATTTTCGGTTTTTCTAAATTTTTCGTTTAAAAATAAAATATACTTATGTAATATTTATAAATAACATTGTATTATATTCTAGACTAACATATGAACTCCGTTCAGAATCGTTATTCGTATACAATGATATCTATCATTGCATTCAAATTTAACAAATCCATTATAATAATGACCTATCCTATAAGCGAGGTGCACTCCACCCCTAACTGTACAGCAGAGCGAGGCCCATCCGGTTCTTTTTTCTGTTCATACTTAAGGTTCAAAATTTTAACACTAGGTTATCTATAAGCTACTCTTCAAAAATCTTTAAAAAAATTTCTACCGGAATTAGAGGAAAAAATTTTATGACTGAAATTTAAATATTTACGAAATTGCATAAAATAGCGATTTATTCTCAAACGATTTTAAAAATTTTTTATAATTCAAAAAGTATAAATCGCAGATTTACATGATTTGTAAGGAACAACTTATAAGAAACCTTGTATTAAATTTTCAAGATTTTCTAGGCAGCCAAAAAAATTTTATCGTCATTTAAAAAAAAAATACTTAAAAAAATTGAAAATTTAAATTGTCTATAAATAGCTTAATAAAAGTCAAAATACTTTGAAAATTTAATGGTGTATAGAGAACGCTAATCTAAACATTTGGTGAAAATTTCAAGTATTTACATCGATTAGTTTTTGAGTTATAGCAAAATAAAAAATTTGATTATGTCGAAAACTGGTTTTGCGTAAAAACTCCCGTTTTTCCCAAATTTTTTTATGGTTTTTCCCGTCGCATTTAAAAAATATTGGAAATTTTTAACTTTTGACCCCCCCAAAGTACCAAATAGATTCACTTTCCTATCAGAAAAGTTGCTACATAAGGCAATCGAAGCATTTTTACTGCCCCAAAACGTGTCGACAGACACAAAAAAAAAAAAAAAAAAAAAAAACACACATCATTGTAAAATCAATACATTCTTCACTCCGTTCAGAATCTAAAATTTTTTTTCTTCATAAAAATTAGTTAAATTGGTGGGTAATTAGAAATAATTATTTAAAATTGTTATTTATTTTCAAATGTTGTACTATTATGGCACCTGCTATTACATAATACATTTGAATGGCAGCATTTGCATTTTTTAGTTGTACATTTTTTCTGGCAATCACACCTCAAAAATCCTTGCCCGCCTGATAGTGAAAGTTGAGCAACAGCTTGGCGTATGCCCATTGTTGTATTTGGAACATCGGATATTGAAATAAATTTTTCTTCGCATAAAGTAAATTGATTTCTAGTGAATAATTGATTTAATGTCCCAGCTTTAGATCCTAATCGATATAATTCTTTGTCAATAATTTCAACAACTACCGCCAATAATGTGCGGGAATCAATTTTACATCGATCGAAATTTGGAATTTTCACTCGCACTGTTTGACCAATTAATGCAGCAGGAAAATTTTTATTAGATATTGTTTTCATTTTTTTTGCTTGTTTTTCCAGAGATTAACAATGAAAATAAATATAATTAAAAATTACATTAATTAAACACAATTCAATATATTAAACACTACGCGCACAACACATATTACACTTTTCTACAAATGGATCCGTCTATCACGTAAAACCCAAACAGACTGAACATGTGCCTAATAAAACCATATATAAGCGATAAAGTATCCATTAGTGCTACCAATCAATTGATATCAGTCAGCTATTACTAAGTTATATCATGATATAAGTTGTATAATATTAATCTTAAGAGTGTGCAATAGTAAAAGTGTTACGTATACAACGCTCTATCGATGGATAGTACGATTATTCTCCTATATACGTATCCATTAGTAATGTTTTAAATAAATAGTTGATATTAATAAATCAGTTAATCATGAATACAATATTGTAAAAACGTATAGGTATGAGTTTATCAATGCATTTATTAAAGCCATAAATATAATATATAACAATTAATTTTGTATAATGTATAACATATTGTTCATTTTAATATAGATAATTTATTATTTTTGTTTTTTATTCTTTATATTGTTAAGTATATAAGCCGGTTCTTTAATATCGGTAACCAAAAGTCTCTTTCCATACTGCGGGTTCACAATTTCCGGTAGTAAACATTCTTTGTAGAAACTGTAAAAATGTAATGAAATAATAATATTTAAGATTTATGTAGATATAATATAATATAACATATTAAGTCAAAACAAATAAACAAAAATACAATACACATATAGGCGTAACATATGTACTTATTGTATATTAATTGTATTCTTATTTATTTGTACATTTTATTATTAACCAAATACAATTATAATATTATATTTTGTCAAACAAAAACACTGATACTTGATAGTGTTTACTAAATTACAATTATTATTATTATAATATTATAGTTTTTTACTATTGTTATACAGTATACACATTACACTAATTATACTTACACCCCAAGTTTTCTAACCATTTTATTCGACCAAAATGATTCATCGTATTCAATAATTTGAACTTTAGACCAATTTTCAGTATATACTACAAAATAACAAAATTTTCTTTTTGAGACGTGCATTTGCCCTTGAATCTGATAGTAGTAATTATGTTCTTTTTTCAGTTCCATTTCATTTTCATTTTGAATACGACAAAATGTTATCTAACAATTTATATTATATTTAAACATTTAGCACATATGCCATTATTTGGATTTTTATAATTAAATTTTACTTTTTTATTCATGACGGCTTCAATAAAACTGGAACTGTCTTTAGCTTTGAATGGGCACTTTATTTCTACGACATAATCAGTTCCCACAAGACCATCTATCAATGAAATATAATACAACTTATTCATAAATATACCTAAATATTAATAGTTATTAGTTTTCTAAAAAAAAATAGTACCTATACTAGTAGGTATACGTCATAATATTATATAATTTAAAAAAATAGTTATAATTACCTAATTGGTCTAATATTAGGTTGATTGTTCACTATTTCTTTATTAATCGATTTTTTTAAATATTTTAAAACGATCTTTCATTATATTTCTTATTGATCTTTTTCTAGAAACAAACTGTGTTTTTTGGATTTCTATTTTCGGTGGGTCAGTAACGTCCAAGGTTGAAGCTAGTTGACTAAAATAGCATTATATTGATATTTTCCAGTTAACTTAAAGACACTTTTGTATAGATTTTCCGATGCGAAGTATTCAACTTGCACAATTGGTTTTTTAACACTAGGTAATAAATTCGTGCCTGTCGCTTGCCACTCAATGCCATCTGACATTAATTTTGTTTGATTGTATTCTATAAAAATATACCACTTACCTGGCTGTGGCTCAAGTTTTGAACATTCAACAGCGCCCGATACTTTGTTCGGATTTTTAAGCATTTTTATTGCTTCTAGTAAATTAACTTTTAGACGATTAGTCAAAACATACAAATTGTGTGGTTGATTATTTGTTTTAAACATGTTTGTAACTTTGTAAGTATATAAATGTTTAAACAATAAATAATTAACCGATAAAAAGTAAAAAAAAATGTTAATTTACTATGCGATATTAGACGGTTGGTGTTTGAATAATTTATTAATTATAATTATATTTTTGTATTATGTTTCAAGACAGTTATCTGTACCTCTTATTATTGCAATTATGTGTTTTATTATTTTAATTATCTGTCTTATGATTTATATTTATATTAGTTAATGTTTCCATCATTATCATCTAATTATTTAATATTTCGGCCCAATTGTCTTTGGAAAATCTTATTGCGCAATGTATCGTATTTTTAATATTGTATTTTTATTATTTTGGTCTGTTAACGGGGTATTTAAGCAAGCTGCCTTAGTGCACAGTCGTCCACTCTTCTTTTAGCACTGTAGTAAGACCCACCCGGGCTGACTTACGCAGTGTCTAAGAGAGGAAATATTTGTACCAAAGGTATAGTGAGACCCACCCGGGCAGACTCACGTACCGTTTGGGAACAAACATAGTTTTAATTGCGTCGCACGGGACGTAAATACATACCGCGAGGGGTATTGTTGGACGTAGTTACCATTTTTTTTATTATTACATTGTATTATTAAAGTGTTGTTTTTATTATAATATATATTTCACAACAAAGTATCAATTATCTTAATTTTTATATATACAGTCCACCATAAATCGTCGAGTTAAATATATTTTTTAAATATATACTTGGCGACCTTACATTTTGGTCCTTCGGGCCGGATTTTAGTATTAGTTTTATTAGCAATTACAATTATGTCGTCTAGTAGTTTAGTTGATTTAGAGGTGTCCGACGATCATATGTTAGCCACTTTAGTGCGACGTCGTGGACAAATCAAGGCATCTCTGACAAGAGTGAACACTTTCATAGAAAGATTTAAATCATCACCAGATTATGCAGCTGAGGCATCTTCCAGGCTAGCTACCTTACCAAGTATCACGGCTAATTTTGATGATGTGCAGACTCGTATAGAAGAATTGGATCCAGACCACGATAGTGACCATTTAAACAATCGTGACGAGTTTGAAACTCGTTATCACCGTATCGCTGGTGAGTTGTCCAAACTTATAGAAACGTCATCATCTACGGTCAAGGTTATTAACGATGCTCCAACCACATCGATGAAGCAAATTGAAGCACTTCTAGCTCAAGGTAAGCCGGTTTCATACACACGTTCAAATTTACCTACATTGCCATTAGAGTCATTTTGCGGCGATCCTACTAATTGGCAACGATTTTATAATTGTTTTATGTCCCGGGTCGATAATGATTTATCTTTACCGAAGTCCGACAAATTTCAATATCTCCGTTCATGTTTACAAGGCACACCGTTAGACCTGGTCGATGCACTTGAAGTTAATGAGGCCGCATATGATAATGCCCTTCGTGTACTCCAAGGCCGGTTTGAACGAAAAAGGCTGATAACGGAAGCGCACGTGCAATCATTATTAGAAACGCCAAAAATAATCGGATCAACGTCTAGAGATTTGCGTGAGCTTCTCACAATATTTACACGGCACATTGAAGCACTACGTATCATTAAAGCGGCCGGTGGAACATTGGGACGATTTACTTGTGGGTTTAATGAAGTCGAAAATTGATTTACGAACTCTTGAACAATGGGATTTATCAATAAAGGTATCAGATGAAATCACTTTTAAGCAATTATACGACTTTGTAGAATCTCGTGCTAGTTCATTGGAGTCATATGAGAGGCAAGCAGGTTTAAACGCGCCAAACAAAAAATCTAGTACACAGAAAAAACAAACATTATTGACCGCGCATAATTGGTCCTCCTGTATTATTTGTTCACATTCGCATCGCTTAGATTACTGTCCTCGCTTCAAGGCAATGAAGTTACAAGAACGATATGATGTTGTTAAAAATAATAAACTTTGTTTTAATTGTCTCTTTGGATCCCATAGTGTTCGTGATTTTAGATTGGTCCCTTGTCGACATTGTAAGAAACGACATCATAGCATGCTGCATGGTTTACCATTTCAGACACGGAGGTCCACACCCGACGATACGGCAAATTCTCAATTAACGGCGGAGCCAACACAAACCAACATAGCGGAAGAGGTCGTTTCAACGGCCACTGCATTACATAGTACGGCAAGCGGCAACCAAGTATTATTATCAACTGCGTTGGTTATGGTCGAAGATAAATTTGGTCGTAAGCACTCTTGTCGTGCTGTTTTAGACAACGGCTCGCAAATTAATATACTAACACAGAAAATGTTGAAACGATTAAATTTAGAGTCTGCTAAAGCCAGTTTGCCTATTAGTGCGGTGAACGGCGCGAATATCAACGCGTCGAAATGAGTGAATTTAGTTATTTCATCTGTCCATTCTAACTATAGAAAGGTTATTGGCTGTCATATACTTCCCACAGTGACTTGCCCATTACCTGCGGAGTCTATCAACATTGACGATTGGAAATTTCCTGCTGCTGCACAGAACCGTTTGGCGGATCCAAATTTCCATAAGTCATCAAGTGTGGACTTATTATTGGGTGCTGAGATTTTCTTCGAGGTGATTTGTTCCCAACCAATGGTGATGCCAGGAGGTTTGCCTTGGTTGTACAATACCACTCTCGGTTGGATAATCTCTGGCCCTGTACCAACAGAACAAAATTATAACGAAACTAGGTCCATGTCATGTTTTTTAACAAGTTTAACTTGGTTCAATGAATCAGTGACGAGGCAGTCAAGAGTTGAAGATGAAGCCAAATGTGAACATCATTTTAAAACAACTCATCAGCGTCATGACGATGGTCGATTTATTGTATCCTTGCCATTTAGGGACGATACTGGACAGCTTGGTCAATCAATGGAATTAGCATTAAATCGGTTTCTAAGTTTAGAACGCAAGTTTCAACGATTGTCGGAATTACATAAGGAGTATTGTGAGTTTATGAATGATTACTTATCATTAGGTCATATGTCAACGATAGCTGATCCGGTGTTACATACTGGTGATTATTATTATCTTCCGCACCATGCAGTTTTCAAATCCTCTAGTATGACAACAAGGTTACGGGTAGTATTTGATGCTTCTATGAAAACGTCTACAAATCTATCACTCAACGATGTATTGTTACGCGGTCCGGCAATTCAGCCAGATTTATTTGATATACTCTTACGTTTTCGGTTGTATGTTGTCGTAATTACTGCCGATGTTGCTAAAATGTATCGGCAAGTATTAATAAATGAAAATGATCGAGATTATGAAAGAATTCTTTGGCGAGATTCTCCAGATAAACCCGTCGGGCATTTTCGACTCAACACCTGCTCAATGGAAAATGTTTGTTGGTAATCGTGTGACACAGATTATCGATTCAGTGGGTGCTCGATGCTGGCGTCATATTGACACTAATCAAAACCCAGCTGATCCCTTATCCCGTGGTATAACTACTGATGTTTTGACTAATTTAGACATTTGGTGGTCAGGACCTGTTTTCTTAAGATCTGCTGAGTCTACATGGCCGTCTTTCGCTGAAAGGGTTCAATCATCGGAGCAAATCGTCCTCGAACAACGGCCAATCAAGTACACTCTCGCCATCAGCACTAGTAAAAACAATTTATTATATGCCTTATCTAATTGGAATAAACTTCTGCGTATTACGGCCATATGGTTACGTTTTATAAAATGGCTGCGTTATCGTAACAATCGAGATATCACCTCAAATTTAATCGGGCCACTACAGGTGATAGAGATTCAGCAGGCACAGAATGTGTGGGTACGTTACGCACAACGTCAATCATTCAACAGCGAAATCAAGGTATTATCAGAAGGTGGAATTATTACTAAGGGTCCGTTGAAGGGATTATCACCATACATGGATGAAGATATTCTTCGTGTTGGTGGCCGTTTAGAACAATCCAACGAGCCATTTGCTAAAAAACATCCCGCGTTGTTACCTCGTAATCATCGGGTTACTGAGTTAATATGCCTTGCTTATCATTTGCGTTTCTTACATATCGGGCCACAAGGATTGCTTGCCAATATTCGTATGAACTTTTGGCCACTACGAGGTCGTGATGTAACGCGTCGGATCGTTAAACAGTGCCAAAAATGTTTTCGAGCTAAACCTATTCCACTGCAACCTATTATGGGACAATTACCAGCTGCCCGTGTATGTGTCAATAGGCCCTTTACGCATACTGGTGTGGATTTTGCCGGTCCATTGTGGATTCGCGTTGGTTTACGCCGTGCAACTCCAATCAAAGCCTACGTTGCAGTATTTGTCTGTTTAGCCACTAAAGCTATCCATCTTGAACCTGTAAGTAGTCTCAGTTCTGATGCCTTTATGGCTTGTTTACGCAGATTCATGTCAAGAAGGGGAATGCCATCTCATATTTGGTCTGACAACGGTACAAACTTCATTGGAGTTCGACGCGAGTTACGAAATTATTTTCAACCTTCACCCAGGAAAGGATGGTGTCATTCGAGTTGCAACAATCCGAACCTCAAATGGTTCTTTGATGAAGCGGCCATTAACGAAGTTATGTCCCTTACCGGAAAGGGGAACAGTTGATTGAAGCATATTGCTTCAAGGTGTCCCGGAATGTTTGAATAATTTATTAATTATAATTATATTTTTGTATTATGTTTCAAGACAGTTATCTGTACCTCTTATTATTGCAATTATGTGTTTTATTATTTTAATTATCTGTCTTATGATTTATATTTATATTAGTTAATGTTTCCATCATTATCATCTAATTATTTAATATTTCGGCCCAATTGTCTTTGGAAAATCTTATTGCGCAATGTATCGTATTTTTAATATTGTATTTTTATTATTTTGGTCTGTTAACGGGGTATTTAAGCAAGCTGCCTTAGTGCACAGCCGTCCACTCTTCTTTTAGCACTGTAGTAAGACCCACCCGGGCTGACTTACACAGTGTCTAAGAGAGGAAATATTTGTACCAAAGGTATAGTGAGACCCACCCGGGCAGACTCACGTACCGTTTGGGAACAAACATAGTTTTAATTGTGTCGCACGGGACGTAAATACATACCGCGAGGGGTATTGTTGGACGTAGTTACCATTTTTTTTATTATTACATTGTATTATTAAAGTGTTGTTTTTATTATAATATATATTTCACAACAAAGTATCAATTATCTTAATTTTTATATATACAGTCCACCATAAATCGTCGAGTTAAATATATTTTTTAAATATATACTTGGCGACTTTACAGTTGGAATACGATATAAAAAATCGGATTTCTTATGATTGTTAAAAAAATTCTCCTCTACAATTTTTATAATAGGTAGTTTTGTTGTAAACCGCTTCAACAAGCCGTATTACTTGAAGAACAAAAGTATAGTTTTTATTAGTATAAAATTTGGATACGATTATAAAATATAAAACCCAACCAAATTAAATAATATTTTTCACAAAATAATATTATATAATAATCGTTTTCTTATCTGGGTATTTATAAACTATGTACCGGCGCACGGCTGCGATAGAAAACCTGTTTTGACCTATGGTCAAACTAAATAGTAAATGTTCATTTACTACTCACACATTGACACAGCGAAAATGTTCATGTGATATAAAATGCCTAAATATTACTCCTTGAAACATGCTACGCTCCAGCCTCCTTAAAGTTTCATCTTCAACATTTTCTGAATCAGAATCAGAGTTGTTATTTTCTGATTCAACTGCAGTGACTTCATATTCTGTATTATTTGAAATATTATGATAAATGGATGTAAAAGATATTAATTGATCCACTAAACCATCTCATTCAACGCCACTTATATTAGCCAAAGACTTTAAAGCTCCTTGTGGGATTACACTTGCATCTTAATTTAATCTTTTAAAATTTCTAGAATCCAAGTATGAAGCATCTTGTATAATTTCATTTGAATCACCAAACCTCACACTGATTTGTCTAGATGCAGTATCAATTACAACTTGATAGACATTAACACGAAATTTGTGTTTATCATTTTCAAAAGCACTTACTGACTTATCTGTTGCGGTTTCATCATACATTATTTTGACTTTCCGTGTTCGTTTTTGTGATAGCGTTGTCTCGATTTATAATTCAATTTCATTTTAAGTTAAAATATCATTAACAGAAGTTGAAAATGATAATGCGGCTCTAATTATATTATCAAATGTTGATATTGAATCTTTTGCCATATAAGATAATTGTTTTTGTAAACTCTTTAATATTTGATGTGGTGTTAATAGTCCATTGATACAGTTTTTTTTTAACATGTTTAGTGATTCTGTTTTTAAATGATTTTTATTTTGTATAAAGAATTTAAATAACTGTCATTTGTTTGTTTTAATAATATATAATTATAATTTTTACGCAGCTTAAATGTTATGTATCGTGTATTGATCAGCTTTTACTAAGTCAATTTGTATATCCTAGGATGTACACAACGTGTTTAGTAAAAGCCCGAATAAAATTTAGAATTTCAGCATTTACTGAGTACAAACAGTAAAACCTAGCATTAACTAGTAAAACCTAGCATTAACTAGTAAAACCTAGGTTTACCTAGTGATCGGGCATTTACGGTAACATATACATACATATATGTACCTGTTTTTTTGTTTAGTATTAATCTACTAACACTATTATTAAGTCATTAAGTTTTGTTCAATAACATAAGATTTTTGGCAATACAAAATATTTTTTATACATTCCACTATTTTAGCATGTATGTCTTTTATTTAATATACATAGCAAAATTATTTTCATACATATCCGGCGCTATTATATGCGAATCTATCTCCGGAAAATTAAACTAGTTTGTTAATTACAAAGTCGGGTATTCGCGCATACAAAAATCTAATATTAAAAATTATTTATACTGTAAATAAGTTATTATGACTACATTAGGAAATATAGCAGAAGAACTCCATACACCAGCGAGAAAAAAATTTCCTAGAAGAAAATTTATTTCTTTATTCAAAGACGATCTTTGGCAAGCTGATTTATTGGATATGCAATCAAATTCTAAGTATAATGATGGAAATAAATATATTCTAAAGTAATAGATACATATAACAAGTATTTAAGGGTGCAGGCGTTAAAAAATAAATCTGCAAAACAAGTTACACATGGCATGTTAAATATATTAAAAACAAATCATGCTAAATTTTTTCAAACAGATAACGGTACAGAGTTTTACAATAAACAATAACTTATTTACAGTATAAATAATTTTTAATATTAGATTTTAGAATATACGAATGAAAATTATTATTATTTAATAAAATTTAATATGTTATACTATAAGTTTCCTCTCTCGCAATTCTTCTAGTATAGATATAATTTTATTACGAACACCTGTATTACCAGCATTCTGAGATGATATTAAAAGATTTAATCGTGTAACTAATTCATCACAATAAATAATGCTCACAAATAAATTGAAATAAATTAAAGGAAACTTGAATGAATTATTTTCAAGTGATAAGTCGTCTAGAGATTTACTCACGTTCAGTTTATCGTCAGACTGCGAATATTTAAATTTTTTATTTTGAAGTGTAGGGTCGTTTAAAGATTTATTTCGTTTTTTTGTTTCGTTCGTTTTATCACATTTTTTTTTCATGCGTTCGTATAAAGTTTAACAATATGAAGCCATTTATAGTAACTATTGGTTTTAGGTTTACCATCTGCTTTAAGTTGAATTTTCGTAAATTTTAAAATTTCATAATATGCCTCATAATCGCTTGATTTCTGATGACTCGGGACTTTTTCACATAATAAAGACCAAAGGCCTATGGTCCACGGGTAGTATTTATCTAGTACTTGTAAATTATCGTTAATTATAGTTACAGGAACATTTGCTATTTTAAGTTTACCATCTTTTTTATCATAATGTAGACCAAAAACTTTATCATAAGTTCTACTTTGTGGTGAAGCCTTTAAAAAGTGAGCGAAATCAGATAATATATTATCTTCTATATTTTGGTTATTATATTCATCATTAACAATATTTTTTTGTACATTAATATTATTTTCATTTTCTATAATCATGTTTAATGGATCAATTATCAGTTTAAACGTTTCACGAAAGTAATTGTTAGAGTCTATAACACCTCTTTTCATATCGAAAACTATACGTTTTATATTATTTTTACATAATGTTAAATTGTTCAGTAAAACTTTTTTTTCGTACATTTTAATTAATTAACAGATATTTAGTAAAATTATGTTTTATTCGATCATTCAAATTACACTGAAATAAAAATACATTGATATTTATATATAAAATTATTTCATTTCTATAAACGTATGAAAACCACATCTATACCTTCCTTGATGCATTTCACGAGTTCTATCATTAACCGTAATTGTTAAGGTTCCAACATAAATGACAAATTTTTCGGAACTCTGTAAAATCCATATCTGCAGAACAATGATCATTGAATATATGATGTAAAATTCTTATCATCTTGCTTGAATACTACTAAAAAATTTGTGTTGTCTCTCACTAACTGTTTCGGTATTTTCGAATATGTCTGTGACAAGTAAAAAATCGAATTAGCACCAGAATGACGTCCCATACTAAAATAGTCACGAATAGGTGTCTGATTATCACAAATAACGTCGTCAAATATAAAAATTGAATTTTTTTAACTAAACTAGATTTTACAACTTTATCTGTATTTTTAAATATGTAAAAATTGAACACCTTTAATACTATTTATTATATTTTTTAATAGTAAATATTTTTCTTGCTCAGGTGTTTTAAAGTATAAATAAATATTTTCGAATTATAATCCATTTCTATTAGTTATAAGATTAAACATAACATTTATTTTTCCTGATCCTGAAAGTCCAACCAATATTCCACGAATACTATCTGGTAATAATGATCCGTGTCTTGATGGATTTTTAATAATTTGTCCATCAGCATTATCAATGCTAAATTTATCTCACCAATGAAGATATTATAAATGACGTTAAAAAGTTGAAAATCAATCATTTTTGCGGTGTCTTTTCACGAGATAACCTTACCAAAGTAAATATAACTACATTTTTTAAATATAACTGAATGTAAATTTATCTAGATAAGATAAAATATAAATAATATATATCTAGATTACTTATCTATATAAATTTATCTAGATATTTCCCAACACTGTCCATAAGCATGGGTTTTCTCGGTAAAGTTTAATAAATTCGCTCAGCATTTTTTGAGGCCAAATTCGAGAATTCATAAAATTATTATAATTAAAAAATACTGAAGAAAATCATTTACAATAGTTTTATATTAATTATATGTATATGTATTTACTCTATTGATTGATACGATGAATAATATTGGAAAGTTTCAATATAATTGAATATTATTTAAATGTTTATATGTATTCTTTAATAACATACGCATGTAGTCGCTTGCCGTAATTTAAAAAAAAATCAAGATCAACCAGTTCAGCTCATGCCATGCCCAGAACTAAACGAGTCTTCAGTTTTTGCATACATACGTTAACACTTGCCTAAAGTCAGGTTTTAACAAAAACTGAATATGTGTAAGGCTCAATAGACATATAGTTTGTGAAATAAGGTCAGTTGTACGGTGTTTCGTTTCACAGTTATTTAGTGATTAACGTACCTACTTCAATCACTTAGCAGTCGTTAAGAAGGCAACGTTTGTGTGAAACGCAGTGCTTGATTTTACAATAAATATATTATTTTTTATTACTAATATCTATATATTTTCAAGTGAAATTAAACAACAGGTAAGAATAATTGTTAAATATTAGTATAATAATCTATGAGGTATAGGTAGATAAGTTTTTTGTTGTAAATTATTACAAATTTAAATCAAATTATTCAGTTTTGGTAAACTATGACGTCGAAGTAATTTAATGGCACCTAAGGAGCAAAAAAATGTTAGAAAAAGGTTTATAAATAATTTTTTTATTTTTTACATAACCTTTGCTTATTATTAATAATAATTACAAATAAAATGTGATCCTATGAATATGTTCACTCATTCATGGAAGGTAAAAATAATAATAAAAAGAACCGGATGGGCCTCGCTCTGCTGTACAGTTAGGGGTGGAGTGCACCTCGCTTATAGGATAGGTCATTATTATAATGGATTTGTTAAATTTGAATGCAATGATAGATATCATTGTATACGAATAACGATTCTGAACGGAGTTCATATGTTAGTCTAGAATATAATACAATGTTATTTATAAATATTATATAAGTATATTTTATTTTTAAACGAAAAATTTAGAAAAACCGAAAATTTAAATTGTCTATAAATAAGTCAAAATATGTCAAAATACTTTGAAATTTTAACCATGTATAGAAAACGTCAATATAAAGATTTAATGATAATTTCAAGTTGTTGCGGTTTTTCGTTTTTGAGTTAGGGAATTTTAAAAAAACCGATATCATTTGTCAGTCTAGAACATTCTACATTATATTATATTTTACATGTAATTTTATGTCAATATTCGATGTTCAAACGCTTATAAAAAAAAATTGTGCCTATGGATTTTAATAATTTTTGAATGACATTAAGAACTACTTCTGTGGAATCTTCGATTAAATTTTCAAGTATTTTGTAGAAGCCAAATTTTTTTTATCACCGATTATAAAAATAAAATGTAAAAAAATCGAATATTTTAAATGACTATAAGTGGCTTAAAAATCAATATAATATTTTGAAAAAAATATTGCATAAAAGAAATACCAATTTTAACAGCTGGTAGAAATTTCAAAAATCTGCGACTTATACTTTTTGAATTATAACAAATATTTAAAATCGTCTGAGAATAAATCGCTATTTTATGCAATTTCGTAAATATTTAAATTTCAAACAGTCATACAATTTTTTCCTCTTAGTCCGGTAGAAATTTTTTTAAAGATTTTTGAAGAGTAGCTCATAGATAACCTAGTGTTAAAATTTTGAACCTTAAGTATGAACAAAAAAAATTTTATGAATTTTTATCTACAAAATAACATGCAAATTATCGTGATTTTTACATATTTCGTATAAATTGTAACTTTGAGCACTTATAAAAAAAAATTGTGACTTACGATTTTAGATTTTTTTTTATCAGTTAAGGAACAACTTATAAGAAACCTTGTATTAAATTTTCAAGATTTTCTAGGCAGCCAAAAAAATTTTATCGTTATTTAAAAAAAAAATACTTAAAAATATTGAAAATTTCAATTATCTATAAATAGCTTAATAAAAGTCAAAATACTTTGAAAATTTAATGGTGTATAGAGAACGCTTATCTTAACATTTGGTGAAAATTTCAAGTATTTATATCGATTAGTTTTTGAGTTATAGCAAAATAAAAAATTTGATTATGTCAAAAACTGGTTTTGCGTAAAAACTCCCGTTTTTCCCAAATTTTTTTATGGTTTTTCCCGTCGCATTTAAAAAATATTGGAAATTTTTAACTTTTGACCCCCCAAAGTACCAAATAGATTCACTTTCCTTTCAGAAAAGTTGCTACATAAGGCAATCAAAGCATTTTTACTGCCCCAAAACGTGTCGACAGACACAAAAAAAAAAAAAAAAAAAAAAAACACACATCATTGTAAAATCAATACATTCTTCACTCCGTTCAGAATCTAAAATAACAAAAATTAAAATTATTAAAAGTTAGTGCATGGATAGTCAGGTTTTTGATTGTTATAACTTAATTATGATGGTAATATTTTGTGTTGATCAATGATCAAAATATCTTCCCCATTTTTCTTTTTTCGTTTTTAATTCTGCTTCAATTTAAAAAAATAAATTTGTATATTATAAGAATATAATTCGGTTGATTCGTACTCATCATAATGATTTAGTGTTTTACTTTCAATTAATTAAATTAATTCTTGTTTAATATAAAACATTTTAAATATAACTTTTTTGTTATCAGCAATAATTAAAATTAAATCAATATTCTGCATATTATATGCATTCAAGTTAATTTAACCTTTTCAATACATACAAGATATTTATAATAATTGATGGGCCATAGAAAGTAGCAGGGTTAATTGATTATAACTAGAAACATTTTGAAAAGTATATGAACGTGATTTTTTTGTATAATTTACATTGAAACACGTTTGATATGTTGCTTGACAAATATTTCTTATCATATAAATTAATAACTATTACTAACATTAAAATAATAAAGACAACTAACATCTAACTTACTACCGGCAAAAGTTGGAATGGACTTAACATTGTCTTTAAAGTTACAATATTTGATAAATATATTTAATTTAATTTAATGAAGTTTATCTTAAGAGGACGCTATATGTAAAGCGATACGTATACAACGGCCGAGAGAACGCGCTGTTAGGTGTTTTAGCGCAGCGCAAGCACGCGTTAGGACACACCCATTACCTCGTGGTGGCTGCTGCAACCAGTCCGCACAATGCTTACGCGGGAGCGCGTTTATTATGTCATGAACGGTTCGCTTGAACACAATATTTCGTAACGTACAAGATCGTACGCGTTTATACCGCGAGTACCTACCGTCGCAACATTTATGATATACGCGCGTACTGTTCAACTAATTTATAATTAAAACTGCTGTTCACATAAATGTATACACTAATATGTGTATTATATAATTTGTTTTCCATTATACTTCGAATCATTTTAAACAATTTAAACATATTATTACTTACTAAAATAATAATTACTGTATGATAATTATTTAAATAAAAATAAATAAATAAAATATATAATGTTAGTTTAAAATTGTTAGATCATAAAAGGTTAAAAATCATTATTATTTATTATATTTTACATGATTTACATGGTTGAACATAAATTTGAATTATAGGTACTCTAATATAATTTTATTTTTTGTTGATTTGGTTTTTAATGTGAACAGGCTCTCTAATGTCACTTGTCAAAAATCGTTTTCCATATAGCGGATCGACAATTTCTGGTAGTAAACATTCTAAATAAAATCTGAAATAGTAATATATTTTAGTTTGAATTATTAAATCCATGCTAAATAAAATGTAAAATAAATTTCTCACAGTTTTAATTTGTCGACCATTTTAGTTCTCCAAAATATTTCATCAAATTCAATTGTTTGGATGTTAGTCCAATTCGGAGTATATATTACAAAATAACAAACCTTCCGATTTGTTATTCGTAATTGCCCCATTATTTGATAATAATACTTATGTTCTTTTTTAAGTGTTATTTCTCCGTTATTTTCTATACTGCAATACTGTAACTAATTATGAACAAAATAATATTTTTATAAATTTAGTAACGTATTTAAAATTTAGTAGAATTAATTTTATATATACACAATATTATATGTAATATTAATTACCATTTTCATTTCTATCGCTTCCAATGCATTTAAAGACTCTCTCGCTGCGAACGGACATTTAATTTCCAATATAGCATTTTCACCAACTAATCCATCTGAAGAACAAGTAAATTACATACAAATTATTAGTTTAAAATTATTAAATAAAATAATCACCAGGAGTTGCGGCTAAATAAGAAAATTCCTTGTCACGAAAAAGCCCACATATTTGCACGTGCATATTATTAAGATTTTCAAAATGAGCACGTGCTAACGGTTCCATTTGAATACCATAAGTCATTTGTTTACTCGTTGTGTTTGGCCTGTACAATAAGTTGTATACTTTCTTTCAACAACTTGTAGTCTTTTTCATCTTGCATATCTCACCAAAATTTGATGCTGTAAGCCTTTTTTTCCTTTCATTATGCCAATCATTACTTAGATTTTGTTCTCTAGTTAAATATTCTAAGTCTTCTCTATTAACTTCGTCTAATTGTTTCAAATATTTATTTTGTTTTTTTTTTAAATCGTTGTCGCTAATTAATCTATCTAATGGTTCAGCGAGCCCATAATCTGCGTCTGGACCACTAGACTTTATTATTGGCTTTTTTCGTTTTTCGCCTTCACAAAAAAGTTTTCTCCTTCTCATTACAGTGTTATCTACTATGAATATTGCCTTAGTAGAGTTGTCCCGCGCCAAACCATTTTTACGATCAAATTATGGCTGGTGTAGCGTCCTCTTAATGGTATACAAATAACAGTGTTTAGATATATTGATTATTAGTACTATTTATAGAAATCATAAAATTGTAGAAAAATAAACTTTACATAAAAAATAGTTTTATTTTTTTATTTAAAGCAGAATAATGTTACTCCTAATTCATTTTAGATTTTGAACGGAGTGAGGGAATTTATTGGTTTTACGATGATGTGTGTTTTTCTTTTAGATTCTGAACGGAGTGAAGAATGTATTGATTTTACAATGATGTGTGTTTTTTTTTTTTTTTTTTTTTTTTTTTTTTTGTGTCTGTCGACACGTTTTGGGGCAGTAAAAATGCTTCGATTGCCTTATGTAGCAACTTTTCTGAAAGGAAAGTGAATCTATTTGGTACTTTGGGGGGTCAAAAGTTAAAAATTTCCAATATTTTTTAAATGCGACGGGAAAAACCATAAAAAAATTTGGGAAAAACAGGAGTTTTTACGCAAAACCAGTTTTTGACATAATCAAATTTTTTATTTTGCTATAACTCAAAAACCAATCGATGTAAATACTTGAAATTTTCACCAAATGTTTAGATAAGCGTTCTCTATACACCATTAAATTTTCAAAGTATTTTGACTTTTATTAAGCTATTTATAGACAATTGAAATTTTCAATATTTTTAAGTATTTTTTTTTTAAATAACGATAAAATTTTTTTGGCTGCCTAGAAAATCTTGAAAATTTAATACAAGGTTTCTTATAAGTTGTTCCTTAACTGATAAAAAAAAATCTAAAATCGTAAGTCACAATTTTTTTTATAAGTGCTCAAAGTTACAATTTATACGAAATATGTAAAAATCACGATAATTTGCAAGTTTTTTTGTAGTTAAAAATTCATAAAATTTTTTCTGTTCATACTTAAGGTTCAAAATTTTAACACGAGGTTATGTATAAGCTACTCTTCAAAAATCTTTAAAAAAATTTCTACCGGAATTAGAGGCAAAAATTTAATGACTGTTTGAAATTTAAATATTTACGAAATTGCATAAAATAGCGATTTATTCTCAAACGATTTCAAATATTTTTTATAATTCAAAAAGTATAAGTCGCAGATTTTTGAAATTTCTACCAGCTGTTAAGATTGGTATTTCCTTTATGTCATATTTTTTTCAAAATATTATATTGATTTTTAAGCCACTTATAGGCATTTAAAATATTCGATTTTTTTACATTTTTTTTTTATAATCGGTGATAAAAAAAATTTGGCTCGTACAAAATACTTGAAAATTTAATAGAAGTGGAAATACAGAAGTAGTTCTTAATGTCATTCAAAAATTATTAAAATCCATAGGCACAATTTTTTTTTATAAGCGTTTGAACAGCGAATATTGACATAAAATTACATGTAAAATATAATATAATGTATAATATTCTAGACTGACAAACTATGTCGCTGTATGCAACTGCCAACCCATCCTAATTGAAAAATATATTTATCGTTTCAAAATAAAATATACTTTTTACAATATTTATAAATAATAATGTATTATATCCTAGAAAAACATATTAACTCCATTCAGAATCGTTATTCGTATACAATGATATCTATCAGTGCATTCAAATTTAACAAATCCATTGTAATAATGACCTATCCTATAAACGAGGTGCACTCCACCCCCAACTGTACAGCAGAGCGAGGCCCATCCGATTATTTTTTTTTTTTTTTAATTTTTTATTTATTGACAATAAATACAATGGTGTACGATAAGTAAATCATTTGGACGTTATGAAATCGAACTTTACAGTTAGTGTTTAAAAAATGAAGGTCAAAAATTAAATTACATTAAGTTATATTAAAGGTATATATGTATATGTATTTCATATATTTCTTGGTATAACAATCAGCATATTGTTTTAATATTTCTTTGTTTTGTTCATCATGTAGTTCCATTCAAGCCAACGAGTTAAAATTCAAGAATCTATTCCAGACAAATCGAAGTCACAGTAAATTGTAAGAGATGACAACATTATAGCAAAACCACAAGCAACAACTACTAAAAGAATGTTATGTTACAACGATACGTTTTAAAATACAATTAAATAAAAGCATATCATAGTAACTGAAATGGACGTAGCTTTAGAATTACTATACTGGTTTCGATCTGATTTTATTGCTAGCGCAGTAACAATTTTATTTATCATGCTTTGGTGTTATTACAAATGGAATCGTAGGGACTTCGAAAACTTAGCAGCCAAGCTGGACGGTCCTCCGTCATACCCGATCATTGGCACAGGGCTTGAGTCCCTTGGAACACCTCAACGTAAGTCACAAATAATGATTATATATAAGTTTTAATTAAAGGTAGTCGATCAAAAGTTATTAAAGGATAATACAAAGTATAATTATATAGTACCATTTATTTATTATTCGTATTTATTTAAATTGTATAAATATATTTTTCAATAAACACGCATTATCTTATGTGTTTCCAGAGTTGATTGAAAATATAATACGAATTGGCAATAAATATCGTCACGAACCATTCAAAATCTGGTTGGGTACATCTTTTGCCGTAGTCATAATGATACCAGAAGATTTACAAGTAATACTTTTTACTAATGTATATATTTGAATAATTTTAACTCACTAATTTATTTTGTTACTATAGATTTTGAATTTTTTTATATATATATTTTTTTTAGAATATGTTATTTTAGTTTAAACTGAAGAATTTTTTTGTAACAAGCTAATAATTAAAATAATTATCCATTATGTAGAATATTCAGTCATAGGCAGATGAAAAGTATAAATCACTATAATATAAAAATGTATTTTTTTCATCATTAATCTACTTACCTATTTATGAATTTTTTATAGATAATACTAAATAGTTCCAAGGCCCTGTTTAAAGGTAGTTTTTATACATTTTTCAAGAACATAACTGGTGAAGGTTTATTCTCATCTCCAGGTTAGTATATATATGTTATTGCCCTTATCAGTTATTACTAGGGCCCGGAACTTGATGACCTAAAAATCTTAAAAAAATGCACAAAAAAAAACTATTAAAATGACTTAAAAACATCAAAAAATGACTCAAAAAAATGACCCTAAAAATACCAAAAATATTATAATTTTCAAAAATTTTGTTTTTTAACAATAAATCATCGTTTTAAAATCATTTATTTACTAATTATTATTTTATTCATCTAAATAATGCTAATATTTTTATACATGTCATATCTTTTTAGTACTTAAATATTAAATATTATGTAAATATTATTAAACAATACTTGTGTTACATTGAACTATCAAACTGTGTTTAATATTTTCGAAAAGGAAAGATCGCCGATTGTCCAATAATAGAGTTTTGTAACTAGAAAAACTTCTTTCCATTTCCACAGATGTGATTGGCACTGAAAAACGTAGCTTTTTCTTAAAGTCGATTCATCGGGAATTAATTTATTCGTATATTTTTCCAGAAATTGTTTAAATGTTTCATTCTGTAGTTTTTGCAATGTAATATTTGCGGCTAGTAATGCCTGACACAGATCATAATTGAAAGATGATTTCTTAGATGGTTCGGTAATTAAACGTTGTGTCTTACTTGTACTTAGTTCTTGGTTTTTATTTTTCAACTCAACTCCATTAACATGTTTTTTACGCGAAATATGCTGTTCGATGGTAAATTTTTTGTCAGCTGCCACTTTAACTTCATAAATTTTGCAAAATAACACAGTGCCATCGGATGAAAAAACGTCTTTGCCAAAATGATTTACAAACGAATTCAATCGAGTATTATTTGAAACTTTGTACTTGGGCATATTAAATCAATTATATTAAATATTTTAATCGAAAACTTTACTATCCGTCGTCCACATGTATAATGCCACTATGCCCGAAAGACGTAAAATGACAATCACACCGCTACGTCACGTGTGTATCAGTAAAATTATCGAAATTATTTTTAATCGTACAAGGTCGCAAGAAGACGCAATGTGAAGAAGATGCGTGAGTGAATGTAACGATTAGTCTATATTCTTGGTAAAACTATTAAATGGAAATTACGATAAGTTATCCATTCCATTGTTGACAACGCAGGGGGAAACAGCACAAAGTAATGCAAGTGTGTACAGAACTACAGACTACAGGGTCTAATAACGCGGTCTAAATTTAAAACGGAGATAAGAAATAATGTCAGTAATACAATATGCTGCACAATATGTTAGTTTTTACAAATATTTAGTTTTGTCAAAATAACATATTATAAGAAAAATGTAAAAAATGTAAATATATCTACAAAAATGCAAAGAATGCTCCAAAATTACTATAAAATGACCATATAATCAAAAATTGACGAAAAATGCAAAAAATGCAAAATAAAAATGGTTCCATTGAACTATACATAACATAAATCACATTTATGTACAGACAAGCCTCGTATAAACGCATTAGAAAAAAAGATGCAAATGCATCAAGTTCCGGGCCCTAGTTATTACATATATAACATTATTAGAGATATTGTAAAATAAAATAAAATTCCACTGTAAAAATAGTTGAAATTGTAGTCGTTATTATAGGAGTTTACTAATCAAAAATTATCACATACTCATTTTGGTGACCTATAGTATTATAAAACTATTATTTGTAAACATATGAAGTAAATTAAATATTCATTTGGCATTTATTTTATTATATCTTGTGGTTATTAAAGGAAATTCTATTAAACATGAATTATGCCTAAATTCAAATTTTGACTTAATATAACTTGGTCAATTTTGTAAATAGAAAAAACTTTTAAGATAATAAATCTTTTCAAAATAAAACAATTTGTCCGAATATGTAGAAAAAAATAGGGTATCCATTTGAAAAATGTAAGTTGTATTGCCATGCGCACACCATAAGTGTTAAAAATTTGAAAATCATGAATAATTGTTTATTTATGTACCCACTAGGCCCTCTTAATTATTCACTTCAATACAGAATCATCCACTTGAGATATTTAGTGTTACCTTAAATCGTGATCACACTGTATATTTATATACCTACTAAACATAAAAAATTAAAAATATTTAAATTTTCTAACAAATGATAAAAACATCAAGGTATAACTGTCAATAATTTTAAAATTTGTATGGTAGTTATTGATAAGTTATCTAACCGCTGTTTACATTTCAAAATATTACTTCATAAATAAATTATTGTAATTCAATAAATCATTCTGTATTATAATAAAAATTAATAATTAACAAAGAATAATGATATCTATGTGTATACAATGAATAAAAAGATTAACAAAAAGGTTGAACTTTCGACTTAAAAATTAATATAAAAACCAATCATACTTATTCATATTTTAATATTTTTTTAATTTAAGAATCGGTTTACCTTTAAACTGTATAAAATTTATATATCTGATCATGATTCGTTCGATTATTTACCGTACATTCCATATTGATTTCTCCAAATCATCATTTTTTCCCAATTATCTGTATGTTGATTATAAGTAGATGTAATTAATTGTCCAACTGAATTTATAATTTTTGTTACTGATGGTATTTACGATATATTTTGAGGTACGAACCGGTACAAACAGAGTTAAAACAATTGCTCCGGGTTTTTTAACGAAAATTCAAAGTGGGGATGCCGGGGACATGGACCTAGTAGTCGCGCACATACGTATCAACTACTTACTTGAAAGTTAAATCATATCATAAATCATATTTATACACAGAGGTATGGGCGTAAACTGGTTAAGAATATGGAATAGGACAAGGCTTTTTGTTGTTTCAGAACAACTAAAAAATCATATAATATTTATTTCAACATTCTCGCTTGTGTTATAAAACTAGCGAAAATGTTGAAATAAATATTATATGATTTTTTAGTGTTTTTTTATTATATGATTTTTTGTGTTATAAAACTATTCACTCGTTTACTATAATAATTAATAACCTGTTTTTCAGTATGAATATTAAAATAATTTTACAGATAGTCGTTTTGAAAAATTCAGGCTTAATGGAATACATTGAAGACAAAGTGGTAGTTTTTTTATGTCCAGCAAATTGTTCGTCTTATAAACATTTTAATGCTTAAACTTTTTAGGCTGTCAATAAACTATATCTTTTTTTTTTTTTATCAACCTATATTGGGTTGGTTTACAATGTTTTTACCTGCGCTCTCCACATATCACGATCTTCAGCGAGTCTTTTTAATTCGGCGTAAGTATCAATCCTTGCGTCATTTTTCAGTTGAAACACCCTTGTCTTACATCTCTACGTATTTTTACTCTAGCTGTCTCATTATTTATTGTAATTTCTGCGCTTTGATTTTTGTAGAGGTTATATATAATTCTCCTGTCTTTAAAATCTAAATTGAATTCTTTCATTATTGAGAACATAATTTGCCAATCAATGTTGTCGAAAGCTTTTTCGATATCTATAAATGATAAATATGTTATTTTATTTCGGGATATTTGTTTTTCTATTAAGATCCTGAGTCCTAATATTGCCTCTCTAGTTCCCTTTTGATTTCTGAACCCATACTGATCATTTCCAGGATATTGGTTGGCTTTATTAAATATCCTTCGGTTTATAATTTGTATGAGTATCTGCGATGCGTGGGGTAGTAAGCTCAGAGTTCTAAAATGTATACAAGAGTCAACTTTATTCTTTTACGGCAGTATTACAAAAGTGTAACAACATCAAGAATCTTGAAAACATTTACTTTGATAGACACTTTATCTCATGTTGTTGGATAACCGTACTACCTTAAACCACGCGTGCTCCCAAAGTTTATAGATTATAATCTATTAACCTTGGTGTGCTCCGGCACTAGGGCTATGTGGTTATTTTATATAATCGATAAATTGATTATTTTCTATACTTTATAAATAATTGATATAATCGAATCAGTTCGGTGTTGATCTTCAACACGCTCGTATGTACGATTGCCTGGTCTGTTAATGCTAGTTTTTAATTATGTAAACGGGTTACAGGTTTTATTTTATTGAACGCGTTTTCTCCTAATAATGAATAACATCACCTTTCCGAAAATGTCTAAAACCAAACGGCCGCCATCATCATCTCGTAATCAACTTATCCAAATGGGATAAAAAAACCAAATCATTTGTTTTACAAAATAAATTTGCTGTCTTGGCAAATTATGAGGACAGTATATCAAATTTGACACTTCTAGTGATACTTCTAATATAATTTCTACCAATCACCAACAACAAGACAACTTCAGGGCTCCAATCTATGTCCCAAAACATAATCAACTACTCAATTTTAAAAAACACGTTAGTACAAATAACCGGCCCTAACGGGTTCACATGCAAGTATGCATATAGTTTTGTGATTGTTCGTCCTTCATGATTACCAAATGTTTAACATTTTTTTCTTTTTTTTTTCAATTTGATTATCGAAACGACCGTCTGGGTCTTCATCGAAATCTTTTTCGCTTAGGAGGGGTAGAGTACAGTATGTAGCACTTATACCCGTTTATATCTCTGCTATATTTAATGCATTTTCGGAGTTTGGTCGTTATACGTGTGGCTCCGCGAACGGTTACCGACGGATTGTATTATGCATAATACAACATATTTTATTTTGAAATAATAGTTATAAAAAAATATAGTCAGAAATAAAATTATTTATTTATCTAATCTGTGGGGGGGGCTGTTTATTCATTACGCCGTTGTAGTTCGCAGCTCTTATATCACTCGTCGTGAACCATCGTCTTCAGATCAGGTCAGGTCAGAAAAAGATGAAGAAAAAAACTTCGAGAGATCTTCATTCACGATGAACACAAGGACAGCGTGTAGAGCCGCTAGTAACCACCCGCTAATTCTGAGGGTACGAAGAATGCCAGAAGTACGGTGACGGTGTATGCGACTGTTGTTTTCTACGATTGTGTCTTGCTCGTATATTGTCGCCTCGCTTTTCGTTTCTTCGATGTGGCTGTCTCAGGCGCGGATCCAGGAATATTTTTTTGGGCGGGCCCGTAAATTTAACCACATAAGATAATGCAGTAAAATTAAGATTTAATAAAGAATAATTTTTATTTAGTTATAAGTATAATAATAGTTAAAAAAAAAATATATTGAAATACAGTTACATGGAAAAATTTAACCTTCTTAACTTATTACTAGCAAATTCATTTAAAATTTCGTCTCTTCACTTTTTTCTCGTTCAATTGATAGCAGAGCTAGGTTGTGTAAACGTTTTCCGATCATGGTCGATCTATTATACGTTTTAATTCTCCTTATTGTAGAAAAACTTCTTTCAGCTGTTGCACTTGAAATTGGAATAACTAAAATTCGTCTGTACACTTCTTCTAGCTGTAAGAATGATGTTCCCATACTTTTAATTGATAAATAGGCTTCTATAGAATTTGAATCTGCAGCAAACATTTTTTTTCCTAAATCACATTGTGCTCTCAACTTTTCAATAAATTGATTATCTGTAGAAATTCCTGGCAATTTAATAAGTGTGTCAAAGTCTAAAAACATTTTGGAGCTTGGATTACAGGCTTCCACTGCTTCAATTAGTTCTGTTTGCTTAAATCTTCGGTTCATTTTCATGACAATATTGTCAATAATTTCAAAATATTGACTTCTCATTTTTATTTCGTGTTCAGAAATGTTGTCCATTTGATTTTGTCCTATAGAACTTGTCACAAAATAATCTGTAAGTTTTGATGATACATTCTTTTTTCTCTTTTGCGTAACTGGGATGCTCATTTCACCACTGATTTTTTCTACAGATTTAATTACTTTTTCATATAAATTATGAAATTTGTTTTCAGTTCTCATACTTTTTATTTGATCTTTTGTACATTCAATAAGTGTTATGCACTTACTTAAATCTGTAGATTTTGTTTGTAAATAAACTGACAACGAGTTTATGCACAATAGAAGTTCATCTAAACAAAAAATTGTCAATAAATTATCAAAAGTTGCAAATTGGTTTAATAAACCTCTAGCTTCTGCAGCTTCTTTTGATTTTTTACTCAAAGTACTTTTAAAGCTTTAATTACACATTTGAAACGTATTTTAAAGAAATGTATCCCTTTGTACTTTGAAACTCATCTTGTTTCGCAGTGCTGTGGTATTTTTAATTTTTTATCACTGTCTTCTTGTGGTACCAAAAATAAACTGTTCCTTAGTGAAGAATACGACTGAAATGAATAAATTGCTTCTAATATAACAATTGTATTATGAATAGCTGAAACATGTTTTGATGCATTTACTAAAACAAGATTGAGCCTGTGTGCATAGCAATGCACATATGGGCATGGATTTTCAGACATTTCTCGGATATATTGCTGAACACCATTGATAGTCCCTGACATAACAGAAGCTCCGTCGTATGATTGGCCAATACAACTTTTTATATCCAAATTAATAAAACACAAAAAAAGTTGAATACTATCGGCAAGTGCTTTTGCATGCAATTCTTTAAGCTCAAGAAATCTAAGAAATCTTTCGTTAATACGATTGTCACTTTTGTAGCATACACAAATAATCATTTGTTCTATATTTGATTCGTATTTGGCTTCATCGACAATAATACTGTAAAAATTACTTCCATTTTGAATTTCTTTTACAATACTTTTTAAAATCACTTTACATGACACATTAAGAATTTCATTTTGAATTGTTTTTGAAGTGTATTTAGCATTTATTGGTAATGTATTTAATTTTGTTTTAAAATCGTCATTTTCAAGTCCAAGCAATTTTACCAACTCGATAAAATTACCGTTATTTTGAAAGGGGTCAATATGAGTTTTTAAATTATCATCGTCGTTATCATCAATATAATTATTAGTTTCTCTGTGACCACGTAAACCAATATCTTGTCTCCCGCAATATAACACGCATCTGATCAACGATCTCATAATTCCCCGATTTTTTAAAATGTCTTCTTTTAGTTGTGTATTTAATTTTGTTGCTACAGAACCAGTTTTTTTAGCGGATATCCACGATTTATATTTTTGAAGAGACAGTTTATGAATATTTGAAGAATTGTGTTTTTCTAACATATTTCCAATATGCTTCCAATCAGAATAACCATTAACAATTAAAACTTCATCTCTGTAGCGGGAATTATCACTAGTGAAATGGCGACAGTAAAAACAAAATATAGAATCTCTCATTTTCGAGTATTCTAACCATTCGTATTTTGAATACCACAAAACATTAAATGATCTTTGTTTTCCACCGATGTTTCGTCTCGGGAATGTAATGTTGGGTTGATTTGGCCCGTTTTCAACGTTTTGACTAATACCAAAAATATTGTTTTGAATATCACGATCATTGACACTTATTTTAGTAGAAGATTTACGAATTTTTTTAGAAGTAACAGATTCATCAGATTCATCCGATTTTGAAAGGGGGACAAGAAAACGTTTCATGGCTTAAAAAAAGTATTTATAAATAAAATAAAACAGGATTTTAGAATATCATAATATATAAAGAATGGCAACTTGTTTTTATGTGTGAATAACTATTTACTATAATAATATAACAATCTTCGTGTATATACTGTACATATAGGTATTAGGTATGTATTTGTTTTCGTGTAAGTATTCAATAATTGCGCAAACAATTTGTTAAATATAAAATAAATGGTAATACCTTAATAAATAGCTAAAAAACAAAATAAAACTTACCTATTTGATGTATATGCTCAGCACATCAACAATTCGTAGATGGATTTCCAACAAATTTTAATATTTAAATTATTTAATTAAAATGTGGATACAGGTATCGCGTATTGGAAGTTCACAGCAGACAGAATAATATTACGAGTACACGTGTGACGTGTGTCAATTAACAATTGTTGTTAGGGTGATGCCTAGTTTTACGTGCACTTATTATATCTTATCGGAGTTCCATCGGCATTCGAACGACGACGATCGATATTTAGATAAAATCAGGTTAATCACACGGGCAATTACATGTTATTAATAATAACTTATTATAAATGGTACCTAGAAAAATGTTGTTTTGTTATACTCCCCATGCACGATTAATACATATATAATATATTTGATATATGAATAATAAAATTATTGTTCTTGGAAATTTTGGGTGGGCCCGGGCCCACCCGGCCCACCCTCTGGATCCGCGCCTGGGCTGTCGCTGCTGGAACGCTGGGAGGTTTTCCTTTTTCTATCTTTCGTACTACAAGAATTGGTCGTCAATCGTAGGTGAAATGTAGATGAAATAAGAGTGTCGTCTGTACAAAACTACTTCGTATATATAATCTCCACAGTATCGACTAGTAAAAATGCCGCTGGGTGGCCATCGTAGTGTGTTTACAGTTAATACGGGTTAATTTTCGGCCATTATTGATCTTGAGTGAATGAAATCGGTATCGTTTCGGTTTACGATTCGGGGATAATTTTCCATATCCGTAGATATTCTTTTAGATTCTGAACGGAGTGATGGAATCTATTGATTTTACAATGATGTGTGTTTTAGATTCTGAACGGAGTGATGGAATCTATTGGTTTTACAATGATTTGTGTTTTTTTTTTTATTTTTGTGTCTGATGACACCTTTTTTGGCAGTAAAAATGCTTCGATATGCTTATGTATACGAGTAGTACGTTGTTCATGGTGTCACGGAAAACGTATTTAAAAGGCCGTTTTCAGTCTCGTGTCGTCCGCTGTCGTGCACGCACGTTCGCTACGTTGCGCACGTAATTATTGCCAGTCGTTATCAGTTGTTTTCCTAATAATTATGATCACGTGTTAGCACGATTTATGGGTCCGTCCGCCATGTCCCGCGACACAACACAGGAGGCGCTTAAACGGAACTTGTCGTCCTCCTCTTCGTCTATCTTTGATACTGGCTTAAAGAAAAGCAAAACCTTTGTATCGCCTAATCGGTTCTCGGCTCTCTCCATGGATGACGAAACCCCTGAGATTTTTAGTCGTCCTGTCACAGGCTCAATCACACCTCAACTCGAACTTAATGCGCCACTATCAAATCATTCCGGCGATAACATATTGCCAATGCATCATGATGCCAAACCATCTCCACCAATAGTGATTAGAAATATTATCAACTATCCCGCGCTGAAAGCGGACTTAACTGCCTTAATGGATACCGACGGCTTTACCGTAACTGCCAAGGGTGCCGCCCTGATCGTCAAAACTCGCAATTGTGCTGGCTACGACCAACTGGTCACCTATTGCAACGATGCGGATCTGGAGTGTCATACGTGGGCACCTCGTCATATCCACCCCCTCAAAGTATTTATTCGTAACCTACATCATACAATTCCCGCCGAGTACATAGATAGGTCTCTGCGGGATCTAGGCTTCTGTGTCATTAATGTGTCTAACGACCGTCATCGTATAAGCAAAAAAGCTCTATCATTGTTCATTGTCGTTCTTGAAGCAAACGAATTTGACCGGAGCATCTACAAATTAACTTCCCTCTTCAATTCAAAGATAGTGGTCGAAAAACCACTTAAAACCCGTTACCCACCACAATGCAAATAGTGCCAGCGGTACGGTCACACGCAGGCTTATTGTAACCAGACACCAAGATGTGTCATATGTGGCAACAATCACATGACCAGGAATTGTGTCAAACCGTTAGATCAACCTGCCAAGTGCGCGTTATGCTCCGGTGCACATACCGCAAATTATAAAGGCTGTCCCTCACTGAAAAAAAGCCAGTTTCTTCTCACAGGAAAGGCCTCCCTAAGATCACTCCACCTGGACCACCATTAGTGCCACCAAGGGTCTTGCCAGACACAGTTGAGTCCTCATCCGCTCACATCCGAAACAAAGGAAAACGCAGTGCCAAGACCTACGCAGATGTAACTTCGTGTAATTCAAACAGTTTAAATAATGATTCCATTTCAAATATTTTTTCGCAATTTCTCTCGCAACTGAATGCTCTCATTACCCCATTATTTTCGCTATTATCCGCCCTCTTAAACACAATACTTTCTAAAAATACCACATCTTCATAATTTACTATCGCACCTATAAGCTTATCTAACCAAATGTACTTTAACCGTTCGGCATCATTATTTTATTTTAAATTTAAATAATAACATTATCATTATCTTGTTTTATATATTATTATATTATAAGCATTAAGCATTTTATCTTATTATTAAGGTCATGTTAATTAAATTATCTATAGCTGTATTTATTATAATTGTTGAACTGTAATAGTTTTTACTGGAGGTTCTAACAAAAAAAAAAAGAATAAAAAAAAAGGCCGTTTTAACGTGGTCAGGTGCTCTATTACAAGTGTAACTATAAACTAATAAGTTTAGTGGTTATAGTTGGAACTAAGATTATAATTCTTAATTGATTGTAAAATATAATCAATGTTTGATTATAATTAATGTATATATAATAATCGATTATAGTTTTAGTACCGATTAAAATCAATTATAATTTATTAACTGATATTATATTATAATTTATGTATAAATATAACTGATTATAATCGATAGTTTTCTACATACCGATTATATTGAAACAAAATATCCACGTAGCCCACAATTGCCAATACTGACATCGCTTAGTTATTATTGTCATTGTAAGAATTAAATATATTAATGGTAACATGTGCAGTGTATTTTTGTCACTGTTATGGAATATATGGAACGAAAAATAAATTACTGGATTTATAAGAATACACAAGTGAAATGTGACAGAGGGACTAATAAAAATGAAGTGGAAAACAAAGTTAAGTTCAAGGAAAAACAGAAAATTAGAAAAAAAAATTAATTTGAAATTTTCTGATGATATATTAAAAAAAAAAAAAAAAAATTAATATATTTATTTTACGATTTTAGTTGAAAAATGGCGGGTACATCGTCGTCTTATTTCTCCTGTGTTTAACGCCAACCTATTGGAACAGTTTTTACCTATATTTAACCAAAAAAATGAAATTATGATTAAAAATTTAAGTAAGGAAGTGGGTAAAAAACAACCACTAGATCTCTGGGACTATTTTGCACCTAATGCTCTCGATACAGCATGCCGTAAGTATTTTCACCGGTTCATATTTAACTTTTGTTTTACATAATTATGTTTATTGTATGTGTAATAAATATATGAAATTGTATGTACGTAGAAACTATGATGGGTTACAATATTAATGCACAGTTAAATAATGATACTGAATTCATGGAGGCCTTTATTAAGTAAAAATTAATTATTAAAATATTCTAGTTTATACACGGTTAATCCATATTAATCTGGATTATTTTTAGAGCATCAGAATTAGATGCTATGAGGATATACAAACCATGGCTTTACCCAGATTTTATATTCTCAATTTATCGAAAACTAAAAGGTTTGCAAAATATCTATAAGACTTTAAATAAACTTCCATATCAAGTAAGACATATTAATAGATTAAAAGCAATGCACAGGATATTGGACATGTTGAGTAACGTTTAAAAAATTATATTATAAACGTTTAGGTAATCAAAGAAAAGAAAGACAAATACGCTCAGAGAAAAATAACAAATAAAATGAATGCTTTAGATGATTTAGTTAATGAAGGCGAAAGTGAGTTATAATTTTAATCTTAGTCGTTTATTTAATTAATCATAATAAATAATATACAACGAAAAATTATAAATTTATTATTTTTGTTACCTATATAGAAAAACAATTAAAGGTGTTTTTAGATACGTTATTAGAATTGAAAGAAGCCGGTGCTAACTTATCAGATAAAGATATTAGAGATGAGGTGGTCACTATGTTGTTTGGTGTATGTGTTTCCTTAATAAGTAATTAGTAAAATAACTGCTTAAATAATAATAATACAATTACTTTTACAGAGCACTGAAACTAGTGCTATTACACTATGCTTTTGTCTTTTATTGTTAGCCATTCATCCAGATATCCAAGTAAGTCAACAAGTTTAGAATGTTTATGTATTATTAAATGTTATATAAAAGTTTAATAACTGTAAGGCACAATCATTATAAGTAAAGTTTCAAGTAATGCAATACCATAAAATATTTACACTAATATTTGTATTCTAGCCCATTTTAAATACGTAACATTTAAATTTGTCATACGCAAATAATTATATCAATAATCGTTCTGGTCCTTGTTTGAATTTAGTTTTTACGAACTCTATATTTTACCCTAATAAAACTTACGTTGTCAAATAGAATTATTTGGTAATTTTTATGTGATATATATAATTATTTTGTTCTGATTCTTATGATGTCAATATTTTAGAATAAAGTGTATGATGAAATTTACTACGTACTGGGCGATGGTGACGATGCAATTACCATGGAAGACACATATAAACTCGTGTACCTAGAACAAGTATTAAAAGAAACTCTCAGAATATTTCCGCCCGGACCATTGATACTTAGAGAATTGCAGGACGATGTTAAAATCTGTGAGTTTATATACGAGTATAACCTGAACCTTAGAATGATTTTAAAAATGTCTATAAAATCATATTTTAGTTTCGGGTGGTCACGTGCTTCCAAAAGGTACAATCTGTATTCTAACTCCAATTGCCACACATCATATTCCTGAAATATACCCAAATTCTTGGTCATTCAACCCGGATAACTTTAACAACGAAAACGTCATAAAACGTCATAAGTATAGTTTTATACCTTTTAGTGGTGGCCCAAGAGGTTGTATTGGTATATAAGAATAATAATACAATATAAATTAATAATTTTTATCATTATTATTTAAACCTTAAACAATCGTTAACAGGGTCCAAGTATGCTATGCTGTCCATGAAAGTCCTGCTGTCTACATTTTTGCGAAATTTCAGTGTACACACCGATACTAAATTCAGTGACATCAAATTAAAATTAGACATATTACTGAGAAGTGTTCATGGTTATCCAGTAACTATTCAACCAAGGGATAGGAGGCCCACGTACAAACAAAGTCCGAAAGTTCTATAACGACTAAAAAAATGTAAATAATTAGTTGTAGTTATCATAGGCTTTTTTAAAAAATAAGACAGTCAATTAAATAAGTCGAGGTAACATGATCAGGTTCTCATTGGACCTTTGCAACCTTTGCAAAAGGTAGACGATTTTCTCCCCCACATAAAGTTACACTAATAAGTATACTAATAAAGGATTTTTCGATAATCGATTAAATTACGTCGTTATATCAATAATTGGATTCATTTTTTTTTCGTTTGTTTCTACTACCATTTTTGGTACCAGCTTGGACACTGATTATTATGGAATTCAATTAAATACTAAGTATTCATTTTTTAATATTATTTATATATTGGATGATTAAAAGATAATTTTATATTTTAATATTATAATATTAAGAATTGTAAATATGTTATAAAATTGTAGTTTATTTAGAAATATTAATAAAATATATTAATAACAATTCTGTTGTTATTAAATAGTATTTCACATTTTTGTTACTTTGATTCTTTACAATGCTGTTCAATTTTATTGATATTCTTATGTATGTTATTTAATAACGATTCAATTTTAATATTTAATTAAAGTTATTGTACAAGTAAATTGTATTTTATGTTTTATTCATTTATAATAAACGTTTTTTTTTACATATTTTTATTTTTACTACTTTTTGTAATTTTTCGTTATCATTGTTATTTATAAAGATTTTATTCATTGTTGTTAAATATGCTATATTAGATATTATTTATAAATCTGTCTATTTAATTAAGCAATGACTAATAAATAGGTTAAAGTATTTAATAAATTAATATAGAAATAAACACGTGATTACGTACAAATAAAAATAAAATGTTTGATTAAAATAAATAATATGATATTATTAAATATTAAAACAAAATATGAATTTTTAACAAAAAATGTGTTGTATGTGGTTTACAGAAAATGTATCGACATCTGGTGAGTTTCTTCATATGAAATTCGTAATCTCGTGAATGTTTTTGTTTTACATTTTAAGCCATGGATAGAGTTAACAGAATGGTATGTAATACCGATGTCTCATAGAATCAACATCGTCGATGAGATATTCTATACATTTTGGAGACGGTGGAACAGTATCTTTCAAGTTTTTTTTGTCATCACAAACACGAACCAAATGAATTCATCGATAATCTAATATTGAAGCGGAATTGTGAAATGTAGTGTGTATTCACAAAGAACATAATTTAAGTAATTCCCATTAAGTGTCACTTCAATAACATTGTCTACCAGAGGAACACGAGGAAAAATTAACTCTTGTCCTAATGGTCGCTATGAGAATATGTTGATCAGTGGTACGATCAACCACTACTGGGCAGCATTAAATTATCATCACTGGGCGGCACTAGTATCGTGAATTTTGTATTTTAAAATGTGCTCTGAGGTTGACTGTCATATTAATACATTTTTGAATATGCCATTCGCTTAACAGAAAATGGGTTGAATAGAAAAACTTTGGGGTGAGAAAATGAAGTTTTACGTGTCATCTCCTAAAAACTTATACCCAACATATCGTAACTCCCATGATCGTTGTGTTGTACTTGGATGATAAAAAAATAATTGATAGATATTAATGTAGGTATCTATAATATTGTTATTTTAGATTCTGAACGGAGTGAAGAATGTATTGATTTTACAATGATGTGTGTTTTTTTTTTTTTTTTTTTTTTTTTTTTTGTGTCTGTCGACACGTTTTGGGGCAGTAAAAATGCTTCGATTGCCTTATGTAGCAACTTTTCTGAAAGGAAAGTGAATCTATTTGGTACTTTGGGGGGTCAAAAGTTAAAAATTTCCAATATTTTTTAAATGCGACGGGAAAAACCATAAAAAAATTTGGGAAAAACGGGAGTTTTTACGCAAAACCAGTTTTTGACATAATCAAATTTTTTATTTTGCTATAACTCAAAAACTAATCGATGTAAATACTTGAAATCTTCACCAAATGTTAAGATTAGCGTTCTCTATACACCGTTAAATTTTCAAAGTCTTAAATTTATTCCATTAAACCTGAATTTTTCAAAATTACTAATTGTAAAATTATTTTTATATTCATACTAAAAAACAGGTTATTAATTATTATAGTAAACGAATGTATAGTTTTATAACACAAGCGAGAATGTTGAAATATTTAATAATTTTTTGGTTGTTCTGAAACAACAAAAAGCCTTATCTTTTTCCTTGTTCTTAACCAGTTTACGCTCAAACATCTGTGTATAAATATGATATATGATATGATTTAACTTTCAAGTATTTTGACTTTTATTAAGCTATTTATAGACAATTGAAATTTTCAATATTTTTAAGTATTTTTTTTTTAAATAACGATAAAATTTTTTTGGCTGCCTAGAAAATCTTGAAAATTTAATACAAGGTTTCTTATAAGTTGTTCCTTAACTGATAAAAAAAAATCTAAAATCGTAAGTCACAATTTTTTTTTATAAGTGCTCAAAGTTACAATTTATACGAAATATGTAAAAATCACGATAATTTGCAAGTTTTTTTGTAGTTAAAAATTCATAAAATTTTTTCTGTTCATACTTAAGGTTCAAAATTTTAACACGAGGTTATGTATAAGCTACTCTTCAAAAATCTTTAAAAAAATTTCTACCGGAATTAGAGGCAAAAATTTAATGACTGTTTGAAATTTAAATATTTACGAAATTGCATAAAATAGCGATTTATTCTCAAACGATTTTAAATATTTTTTATAATTCAAAAAGTATAAGTCGCAGATTTTTGAAATTTCTACCAGCTGTTAAGATTGGTATTTCCTTTATGTCATATTTTTTTCAAAATATTATATTGATTTTTAAGCCACTTATAGGCATTTAAAATATTCGATTTTTTTACATTTTTTTTTTATAATCGGTGATAAAAAAAATTTGGCTCGTACAAAATACTTGAAAATTTAATAGAAGATTCCACAGAAGTAGTTCTTAAAGTCATTCAAAAATTATTAAAATCCATAGGCACAATTTTTTTTTATAAGCGTTTGAACAGCGAATATTGACAAAAAATTACATGTAAAATATAATATACTGTATAATATTCTAGACTGACAAAGATATCGGTTTTTTTTAAAATGCTCTAACTCAAAAATGAAAAACCGCAACAACTTGAAATTTTCACCAAATCTTTATATTGACGTTCTCTATACATGGTTAAGATTTCAAAGTATTTTGACATATTTTGACTTATTTATAGACAATTTAAATTTTCGATTTTTGTTAAATTTTTGTTTTTAAACATCTATAAAATTTAATTGATTGAGCGAAAACTCTTGAAAATTTTATACTAGGTTTATAATAAGTTAAACTTATCGTAACTAAAAAATATCGGTGATCGGTTAACTCAATTTTTTTTTATAAGCCCTTAATTCTCAAATTTGTATAAAATGTGTAAAAATCACGATAATTTGCATGTTATTTTGTAGATAAAAATTCATAAAATTTTTTTTGTTCATACTTAAGGTTCAAAATTTTAACACTAGGTTATCTATGAGCTACTCTTCAAAAATCTTTAAAAAAATTTCTACCTGACTAAGAGGAAAAAATTGTATGACTGTTTGAAATTTAAATATTTACGAAATTGCATAAAATAGCGATTTATTCTCAGACGATTTTAAATATTTGTTATAATTCAAAAAGTATAAGTCGCAGATTTTTGAAATTTCTACCAGCTGTTAAAATTGGTATTTCTTTTATGCAATATTTTTTTCAAAATATTATATTGATTTTTAAGCCACTTATAGTCATTTAAAATATTCGATTTTTTTACATTTTATTTTTATAATCGGTGATAAAAAAAATTTGGCTTCTACAAAATACTTGAAAATTTAATCGAAGATTCCACAGAAGTAGTTCTTAATGTCATTCAAAAATTATTAAAATCCATAGGCACAATTTTTTTTTTATAAGCGTTTGAACATCGAATATTGACATAAAATTACATGTAAAATATAATATAATGTAGAATGTTCTAGACTGACAAATGATATCGGTTTTTTTAAAATGCCCTAACTCAAAAACGAAAAACCGCAACAACTTGAAATTATCATTAAATCTTTATATTGACGTTTTCTATACATGGTTAAAATTTCAAAGTATTTTGACATATTTTGACTTATTTATAGACAATTTAAATTTTCGGTTTTTCTAAATTTTTCGTTTAAAAATAAAATATACTTATATAATATTTATAAATAACATTGTATTATATTCTAGACTAACATATGAACTCCGTTCAGAATCGTTATTCGTATACAATGATATCTATCATTGCATTCAAATTTAACAAATCCATTATAATAATGACCTATCCTATAAGCGAGGTGCACTCCACCCCTAACTGTACAGCAGAGCGAGGCCCATCCGGTTCTTTTTTTGATATGTATACTACCCTTCCTCCCCCACGCTCATATTTAATCTATACAAAAAACAATATTTGTATTTATTTATGAGAAAAAAAACCAATACAGAAGCTATGGTACGTAACACAACAAAAAGCTACGTAAAATATATTATTTGTTATTACTTTAAATTATTTAAATTTTGTTATTTTTCAGACAGCAACCTCATTATATTTGTAGTTTGTTATTTGTTTCTATTGTTTAGAGAAATAATCTATTCATCCCCAAAGCAATATGGTCATTATATAGGTCATGTGTATTATATAAAATATGTTTATTGTTTAAGACTTTGTCGAAAATGACAATAATTTAGATATTTTTCATGTTCTCAACGCTTACATCACTAAATATAAATGTATGTTTTGTATATTCAAAACGTGTGCTTAAAGTAATTATGATAGTAAAGTAGAACATTATTAAATTTAATATACATTTATTTTATCGTCATCATGTTGATTATATTCGAAATTATCATAGGACACAAATTTTGGATTACATCGATTTGTTATGTTTTGCTTTCAATAGACAGTAAAATAATAAAACAATATCTGCCTCTCTACGTACTACAATAGTTCATATTATTACATAGTTATTACAATGTATGGTGTTATTTTTATGTTATTAAGTATCCTATGTAACGATGAAGCTTTTGATTAAATATACAATATCGTTTAAAGAATAATTACCAGAGTAGGTGTGATAAAGTTGTTAATATGTATTCGCAAACTTACACTACAAGTAGAATATTCATAAAATTTACGGGAAAAACAAGTATAAAAAAGAATGAATTTTAGTGTTTTATTGAGAGAGATTTTTTTTAATAACCTAAATAAAAAATGTTGAGAATTTATATACTATTAACAAATATTTGTATTTGTTAAGTCGCTAAATGGTTGTAATAAAAAAATTCAAAAATGTTTAAGCTTTTATAATAATTATTGAAAATTGCAATATATATGATTTTTTTAAATGATTTATTTTGTAGAAAAATAAAAATAAAACCACAAAAAATTTATGATTTATACGCGTTCAAAATGAAATGTTGCTGAATTGGATATTTTAAACCAATTTTCTTAAAACAATATTAGTTATTTAGCTAATGACATTTTATAGTTTTGGGTCATTTTGAAGTTTTTGAGTTATTAAGTTTGTACTGTTTATAGGTACTTGAGATTTTTGAATTGATAACATTTGTAGATAATTTTTTTTTTGCTATACTTTTCATTATAATTGATTTTTGAGAGCGATAAAATATTGATTTTAAGTTTAAAAGATAAATACAGTTATATCATTAATTCATCTCCTCTAGGAGTTCAGTCCTCTACAAATAAAATAATTCATTACATTTCTGTTTGGGAAATTAATTGTGAATAATTTATAGGTTTATCAAATATTTTTATATAGATCCTAATGATGGTCAAAAAATGTTTGGTTAATTTTTTGGTTAGTTACTTATAAAAATTTGTAAAAACCACTTAAGTTTCTAGGATTACTTAAATTGAGAAATAATTCAAAAGTTTTCATTGTTCGACGAAAATCTAACCCCTATGTCGATTTCTACGGGACTCATTGTATGGATGTGATTTTTCGGTAGTTTTTCTCTATTTTCAAGGGAATTCTGAAAAATACATTTCTAATGTACCTTTCACCTGTGTCCGATTTCAAAGTTATAAAAAAAATGTACGTGAAACTTCAGAAGATTTTCGAGCCATCAGAAAATTGATTGCATATATCATATAAATGGTGAGAATTGGAAATTCGGAAAGGTTTAAATCTGTTATTTTATTTTAGAATAACATGAATTATGAACATCAATTTGAGACATTATTATTAATAAATAAATAAATAAATAAATATACAAATAGTTTATATATACTATTAATATAATTATTTTACAATAATATTCCTAACATTTATTTATTTATTAATTTTCAAGTATTTACCATTTAATTATTTTTAATTTTTATTTAACTTTTATCATACATTATTACTGCATATTTATAGTTATACAATGATGGTTTTCATATAAATAACCATATTTTTAAGGAATATGCATTGTTTGCATATTCAGCATTGATGGTTAAACACTTACAGAAAAACGCACGTTACGACTAATCCAAAACCATTATTATATCTCTCAAATCGATAATGATGTTCAATCGATTAAAATAAAATAAGATTTATTCACATAAGCAAACGAAATAAAAGACAAATCGCACGTGTTTATAGCGATAAATCATAAAATAATTATATTACAGTTTATAGTTTAATTCCTACGCAATAATATTAAACAATATTAAAAAAATTGACATTAATTGATAGTAATATCAAGTATAAAATATAGCTATGAGCAAGTGTAGGACTAGACGATATATAACTAGTAACATTGTCGTAAATGGCACTGGTCATCCCATCCAAGTAGTCTGTAAAAAAATAGTAGAAATAACGTTTAAAAATACGAAAATATATTATCATTATGTGTCTACAGGAACTATAGGTTTGAAAACTAACTGTATTTGATTTAATTACCTTCGGTGACGTTGACGCTATATTTAAAGTTTTCTCCTTCGAACGGTACTTCGTTAGACGATTCGACTACGGGAACGACTTCTAAAAAATAGAATAATGTTATCAGAGCAAATAACGTCTGGGGGAGGGGTGAGAAGCATAATTTCAGGACAAAAAAATATCACAGACTTTGAGATTATTATTTCATTTTCGATAGTTAGGTACCACAACGTTTACCATCAAAACAGTTTTTATTTTTGAAATTATACTGAGACTTGAATTAAATTTGATAATTTTAATACAATATGATCGTACCGTAAAGTTTAATGATTCCATCAGTTTCGCCGAGAGCGTTCACCGCCACGCATCTATAACTACTGAAATCTTCAACACTAACGTTCGAGATGTGCAAAATCATTTTGCAAACGTATCCAGTCCTGATTTTTTCGTCTACGAATCTTGAACCTGCATATATAAACAAACAACGACACAGTTTCTGTTAAGAATGATAACCAGTATTTGTTTTTACGTGTAACAATACTCTGAAAACTCAAAGTGTATAGTATTTATGTATAATTTTGCATTGTATATAAATTTACATATGCGATCGAACTAGTTGCATTGCTGGGTAGGATATGTTTTTTCAAACCACTTGTATATATATATATCTAAAATGGTGAACTCTTATGATTCGAAAGTTTAAGATAATATTTAAGTAGAAATACACATTTTATTGCATTACAAAAACAAGTTTGGTTTAGATTGTAACCATTTTCGATTTCAAATTAGGTTATAGAACTATTGTTGAAAAATGTAATATAATTTCAAAAATGTTTTGATAAAAATGTTTTTTTTTACTTTTTTTTTATACAGTTGTATACGTTGTAGGTCAGTATTTTTGAAATATGACGCTAAAAATGTATAAAAACCTACTTGTCACTAATAACAACGGACAGTTTAAAAATTTGTTTCCATTTTAGTTTAACTTTAACTATAGTTTCTTTTTTCCCTTCAAATCTGTTTTAGGTAACATTCATGTAAAAATAATATTTTTAAAAAATACATATAACATTTAAATAATTGTAAAGTTATTAATAACAAGTATTATCTATGGTTAATGTCAATGTTTTATGGTCTGAAATAAAAAAAGTGAATACTACTACTTCAAAATTTTTTTTAAAACCAAAATAAGCGAATAGTATGATGTAGTAGTTTTTTAGGCTTAAGTTAAGTTATTTTTAAATAAATAAATCTATAAATAACGTTATATTGTCATTGTTTCCGAAAATATTTATCATATATCATATTATTAATTTTTACCAAAAAACAATGCTTTTGATTTTTGAATTATTTATTTTATTTGATGTGAGTTACATCATATTCGCTTGACAAGACATTCTGAAGTCATAACACTAGTGATAATACATTTTTCGACGATTATAAACCTTTACCTTTGTTTAATATGACAAAACAATGGTTAATAAATTATGTAACGTAATTCAAATTTGAAAATTTGCACAAAAGCAGTATGACTTATACCAAGAATTAAGAAAATTATTATTAGGCAACAATTGAATGCATATCTGTTTATAGAACGTGTTCAGAGATCATGCCAGTTTATTAATTGACATTTTTGTATTTTCGTCCTTAAGAGTAATCTTAAACTTAAATCTATATAATGATATGTAATATTATATACACAAAATTATTTTATAACTGTATCTATATTGTATTCTTATCAATCAATTATTACTTTTATAGCTTTATGTGTTTGTAATTGGTATTACTCACATATCTAAGCTTATTATTTATAATATTTTCTTCTGACCATTTTATTAATTTAAATCAGTTATTATATTAATTATTATTATAATATAATACAGTTTAACGAGAATCTTATTAATATTATTGGAATCCGAAAAATAATATTTTGTTTTGAAAATGATATTATTATATTGTTGCTGTGTGTGTACAGCAATATGATGAATAAACCTGAAACGATCCATGAAGAAGTTTTTACTATTATGCAGTTGTTTTATTTTTACTAAAGTTAATCTTACGTGCATGCTTCGTTTTCGGTAGTTCCGAGGTTTTAAATATTTAAATACGTTATTTGAATACATATTTATCTAAGTCGTACGCTAGTTAAAGTATTATTTCGTTCCGACACTTTTAAGCCTTACAAGGTTTTCAATGTTCAAAATAACAAAAAATATCTTACGACACTGAGATGACTGCAAAAAATTGTATTATTTAGTATCTACTTATTGTGTACTTGAAATAATGAATATATAATTGTAATGTACAACTAGACATGTAAAATATGTACAATATTTGTTCCCACTAAGGATTGTAAGAATTATAATAAATGTATTTTTATCATTATTTAATGTTATTGCTTTTAAAATATTTGCTGTATCGCATAATCATTTTTAAACGTACCAGAAACGATCATATCCCCGCGTTCGTTTGTCCAGTAGTTGATCGAAGGAGGATTGGCTTCTGTGTGGCACTCTAGTTTCGAATAGACTCCTCTTCGAGCTCCTTCTAATTGATTAGGAATCATCAACATCGGTGGAACTACAACGATATACCATTGATGTTATCAAGTATACATACACCTATCGGCCTATATACGGTATACATATAATATTTTATACGCTGAACCGTACATATGCTAAATGCGGTATAATATAATTAGGACTTGGGCGGCGGACAGTGTACTTTTTCTGTTCCTAAGTCCGATATATTCTGTTATCGTGCGCAGTTGTTACTACTTTTATTTCCACCGCAACCACCCGTGTCGTCGTCATCGGTAAAAACGTTAACCCTCCGCCGACTGTTGCACCGATGATATACTATTATATCGATCACTGTATTAGTTAGTCGCATTTAACAATACTCACAGTGTACAGTGACGTTGATACGTTTACTCCTTGTCGGTGGCACTCCGTTGGAAGCCACGCACAGGTATGATCCCATGTGCAGCCTGCTGATTTTTCTGATCGTTAGCTTTTCACCGTCGACCACGTTAACTGTTAACAGTGTAAACGTTAAGAATGACAATATTTTTATACAATATATATTTATCTTTCACACATTTTGTCATTCATTATGTCCATATTTATATCAAATCTAACTGTCATTGATATATTTTTTTTTTTTTTTACAATCTAATATATTTACATAATTATAGTATATATTATATTGGAAATTATTATAATGTTATAATTATATTGACCTACATTATAATATTGAATTCTAATTTCCATATAACCATTCTTATTATTATTATTATTATTTATAAATATTCTTATTGTTATGTTATTCATTGGGAAATTAATTGTTAAATTAATTATTAGTTATAGATAATGATGACGATTGATATCAAAGATTGATGGGTTAAAAATCTTTTGAAAGCTATGGCTTTATTTTTGTACTATGCGAAACAGAAGCGCAGTAGTTTATATCTTTGTCGCATCAGTAGTTGATTGTACAATAACTTTGGTGTTCTGGATACAAGGTCATGCAAGTAGTGACAAGACGGTTAAACTAACGTACAGCAATGCATCAGCGGACATTTGAAAACACCATCGATGAATCATCCCTTGATGCCATCACACAATCATGAGCGATGGTCGCATTGTCAGAGTATAATATTCATAACGGCATTTATATTTTCATGTGTTATGTACTAAACTTTAATATGTCATATTATTGAATTTTTTATACATACAAATACTAAGTGTAATTCCAGTGAGGGTTTCCAAAACGTAACAGATGATCGGAGAGCTTATGAATTTGAACAGAAACTTTTTTTTAATTTTAAGTTTTCATCAGCATTATTAGCTATATAATTTATCATGAGTATAATAATCAACACGTTTTAACCATTTATAAAAAAAAAACTACATTAATTATAAAATATATACACTGTTTGACAATATTGTATTAATATTATATGTCTGAAAATCGGAGGAACTTTGATCACGGTATTCACATTTTTGCATGTTAATCGCACGTATCGAAATGTAAGGTCTTAAAAAAATCGCGAAGGAATTATCGAAAAACTCAAAAACTAAAAGTTAATACGTAGTGATTTTCAAACCAATACGATTTTTTGAACTCCTAATAAAGAATAAAAATGTATATTGGGATGTTCAAATGAATCATTGTTTTTTGTCGAAAAGAATAGCTATAAATATTTACTATGAATATTTAGGCAATATTTATTTACTGAACAAGTAACGTCGAAAATATGTTCATCAGAGAAAAATAAACAGTTATTAAATAAATAATAAGCGTACAAATAATTTATTGTAATTTACGTAACATACGTTTGTATACAAACAATTTATCCCAATGATGATAACAATTTTTTCTGTGGCCCCCAATAGTTATTTTAAACCTTTAAAACTATTTAAGGGCCACTACACTCTTAGCATATAATCATAATAAACGAAAGAAGTTAATTTTGTGTAGGTGTATACTTATGTACCTGTGTTACCATTGTAATTTATGTCCAAACCATCTTCTCTCCGCCACATTATGTACGGTTCAGGATATCCCTGGGCTTTGCATTGCAAGAGCATATCCGACCCTTCTTTCACTACGAGATCCATGCTGGATTCTTCGTCAATCACTCTGGGTGGAACTTGGATAGAAAAAAAAATAAAAATTACTATCACAATATTTATGTATTTGACATGTGCAACAAAATAATATGTTTATAATAACATGATTCTGCATATGATTCATTATTGCAGTACAAATAATAATTTTTACAATATTTTCATGTCTTACCGACCACTTGCAGATATCCTTTTTGACTGGTCATGGGTTCCGTGTTGATCTGACACATGTACCAACCTCTGTCGGTTTCCTGTACATTACGGATATGTAAGAACCACGTACGATGATCGTTGTAAGTCAATGTTATCCTGGAGTTTTCCGTTACCATCCGGTGGTGTATTGAGAGTATGGTCTGAGTGCTAACACGAACCCAAGCGACCTACAATTTAATATGCATACGTATAGAATATGAGCGGATACATTGAAACTTCGCAAAATAGTATATCAAAACTTTAATTTTTCGATAACAAAAAAATGAGTATAACATATATTGCGATACTTATAACAAGTATAAAAAAGATAACCTAACAAACCCGCGATTGGACAAATATAATAATGAAAAACGGTGCAACGCATTTAGATTATATTAGAATGATTTTTGTTTTTTCACACACCACTTATTATACAATAATAACATGCTTCGTTAAGCGAGTCATTATTTTATATTTTTTTTCGTGATACTATCAATTTCATTTAGAGTAGGCTTTATTTAGCCATTTATCACTGCACCCTCATTTTTTTAATGATACAATGTATCAATAATACGTTGTATCATATTATATAACGTGTACTGCAAACGAATGGATATTGTTAAATGAGCGTATTCAATACAGAGACATATCGTATACCGATAATAAGTAAGTAATAATGATCGAAGAGTTACAAAAATATTTGGCGGAGGAAAAATAAACAATATACGTATTTCGAACGAAACATGAAGAAAGAGAAATATTTTCCATTTTTCGTTAACGTACTGATGAATCATGGTAATTATTGTATCTTATTTCGTCGGTTTTTGTTGTAATCAATGAAAATATTTTTTCACATTTCGGTAAACGATCGGCGGTACTCTATTATTATTATTATAATAATAATAATAATAATAATAATAATAATAATTATTATTATTATTATTATTATTATTATTAATATTAATATTATTATTATTACTATCATTATAGCGTGTTAGTCTAATCGATTGGATAGTATGTTATTTGGCAGTAATAACATTTTACTGTAGTGCATACGTCAGTCCTATGACAGTTCCGAATTCGGACATAGAGAGTTGGTGTTGGACGAACCCCTTGTCGATAGAAGTACCCGAAAAATTCATTTTATACTGATTCAATGCAAACAATTAGAAAATCTGGAAAGAGTAAAAATTTAAACACTGATAAAATGAAAAAATTAAACAATTGTCAATGATATAGTGTTTAAATTTTCTCAATAACTCCTTTTAATAATTTTCAGTAGCTAAATGAAATAATTCACATTTTACAAATGTTAATTATAATTTATAAGTTATGGACATTAAGAAAAACGGAGGGAAATAAATTGATTTTTCTAGAGAGGAAAAGTAGAAAAAAATCTAAGAAAGATTTTTGGCCCAGTAAAAGACAAGATAACTGAGGGATAAAGAATAAGAAAAAAACAAAGGACTAGAGAAAATTGTCTAGAAGCCAAATATATTAAATATAATCCAGAGTAGGAGGCTACAGTGGACTGGGCACGCGTGATGTAGTCAGAATCCATTAGGGAAAATTTCTCTTGGACGATCTCATTAAAAATGGAAAGATATAGTAAAAAGAGACGTGGAATCGTTGAACAGTGGCCCAGATTAAAAAACAAAAGCAGTTGACAGAGATACCTGGAGAATTGGTTGTTCAACAGGATGGTCTTAGTGGCCGGAAATACACAAGGAGAAGAAGAAAAATATATAAATTACTTTGAATCCATTTTTGTAAGCGAAATAGTAAGAATGCTATATTTCACATGTAGTATTCTTATCTTTAAAACAAAACAAAATAAATAAATAAAAAATAGCTTCTACAATGATTCTATTGCGAATGAGTTATGAATTGTAGTTTTAAAATTGGTATTCCTGTTTTTGAAACTTTTTGAGCATCTTAAGATATCAACAAATAAAAAAGTTAGAGAACCGCTGAAATATAAGAAAAGCTAAGAGTACCAATATATATCGTTATCAGAGAGCGAGAAAAATTTCGTTGCTTACTGAGTCGACGACTAAAATTGATGCCGTTTGCGAAGTGCAGTTACGTACAACTACGCTAAGAAATCGAGTACATAAACGATACGTCTTAATATTACGTACCATCGATCAATTAAGAAGTTATTCCCATTGACAACGTTGTGCCATTACTGTGTGTGTGGGGGGTGGGTCACGAATTTGTATGTATTATACAAGAAGGAGAAAATATTTATATGTATTTCATATTTACGCGAAGGACCTAAATTCGTGTGTATTACTCGGAGCTTAAAGTGAGTGGTACTCAAGTGGACTCGGTCCCTTTACCTCATACAACGCTTACGAAGAGTTTCCTTTAACATTTTTTTCAGAAAACACATTGTAATGCTCAACTGATTGGTCAAAAATAATTGCTTGAATTAAAAACTACCAATTAGTTACATCTGTATGAAAATATATATAATTTTTTTCGCTTGTTACTATCAGCTACGTTACGTCTTGTCAGCGGTCGACCATAGCTTATTAGTCGCGAAATGTTTGAACCGCTCAGAATAGTAATGAGTAATCATAGCGATTTTTTGTCATTTAACCCTGGTTACTACAAAAAACTTAGCGTTGCACGAAAAGCAAAACGTGTACATCAAAATTTAAAAGTACGTATAATAAGGTGGTATTCGCTGAGTCATCCGAAGCAGATATTGACAAAAATTAAAAATATCGTAGAATTTATTTATATATTGCATAAAATTGCATCATTTTTATAGATTTGATATATTTAATTAATCACCATGGCTAATATTCAAATCTAAAGACGTATTATCTCGATGGTCGCTCTGACATCTGCTGAGCCGATATAAATATATTATTATTATACATGTGTACAAAACCGTCATAGTGAAAATAATCATATGACATATGTAAATGTGCATACGCGTATAGTGCAAGTATACGTTTGCGTTTACGCGATAAATATTAAATACGTATCACGTGTATAAGTATGTGTAAGCTGAGCACAATCGTGTGTGTGTGTGTGATATACGCGAAATGAAAAATAAAAAAATAAAAATTTGATTTACTACTGTTCGTGCGCGCACCACGCTCTCGCCAGGGAATAATACCCGATAAAATTCGCAAATCTTTCACGTGTTGTGTTTACGATCGCGGGGCCATCCGGTGGTTAGTACGTATACACGTGTATAAACATCTCCACAATATTATAAACAAATACGTAGTGCTGTGTATGTGCCGCAAAGTATTATCACAAGTGTGCACAACTCGTGTACGTATTGCCGCCACCGTCACCGCCTGAGGTGGTGGGATTTCGGCGACAAACGAGTGGGTGGAGTGACGGCAACCGTATACTAATAGGATTGTACGTGTGTGTACTTTGGCGCTGCAGTAGATCACGTCACGACATAATACCGAAAGGGTACTTGGGATGCAGCTCGCCTCGCATATCCGGTGGGACCAACCTGTTCTTGTAGTAGTAGTAGTAGTAGTAGTAGTAGTAGTGGTACATATACGGTCCAACACGAAATTGTATATAGCTCAGGCTTACCCTACAGCGGTATCTTGCGTAAGTGTGTGTGTTTAAATCGCTCGTTCTGGCACACTCGATGGTACGTGCATAAAAAAAAAAAAAAAAAACTATTTGCGCTGTTGACACAACTTTAGCGATCGTTTGCGAGCACCTGTTCACCTGGCGGGCGGAAAGCACAGTTCCGGGGTAGTAACGGAAATTCGGGGCAATAATTGTTTAACCTAACGTTTTTATTGAATTAAAATTTAGTGACACCTATATTTTTACAGCTGATCAGATTGTTAAAATTATAAATCGAGCGAAACGAATATTCTTGAGGGTTCATGGATGATTTTATTCTATCCGATTCATGTAAGCGTTCGAACCGCCTCTGGGGTGTATAATATATATATATATGTAAATACATTATAATACGTGGTAGGTGTATACAGCGAATACCGCGTTGTTGTTATTACGTGCGTGGTGCGCGCGTACGAGGTGCGGTACATAAATAAGTGGCGGCGTGCGAATGACGAGGAAGGAAAAAAATCGTATACGCGTTACGCGACGACAGGCGTGTGTTCGTAAAAACGGAACGGTTTTTTATTTTATTCTTTTATTCTCTCCACCCGATTTCCACGCAATAGCCCACAGGTAGTCGGCGTAGCTCGTCTGCGGCGTGATTACGCGTGAATCGTTACGATTGCGCGACGTTCGCGTGTGCGGTTTCCGTTTATTTTAATTCTTTTTCTCGTTTGTTCTCGGATTTTCGATTCCGTTTGCATTAACGTCATGATTGGTCCGACGCTCATGCGAACGCCTCGCAGGTACGCAACGGATAACAACGATTACGATAAATACGTTCTCACGTGGTCATCGGACGAGTCGTACCTACATTACGTTATGTTTAACAACCACCGTTTTGTAGCCGTGGGTTGTAAATTATGCTATGGACTTTCGTTTTGGTGCTTGCAATAATATACGAAGTGCTTGATGCTGACTACGTAAACGTCCGTCCGTGATGCGTTGTACTCTGCAATACATCACTGTCTATAAATTGTATTGTTATAGGTACGCGCGCGCCGAATATTATTTGATAAATATTTACGGAGAAATTTTATTATGATCATAAACTGGGATCACGATATTGAGCCGACAACCGTCTACATAACGCACTACACGACCAACGGTCGATCAACCGAATAAATTAAATAAATTATAGACGATGTATAAATAAAAAAATGAAAAACCAATAATAATAAATTAAATTATTAAATAACATTCGATAAATCCTATATTGATTACAACTATTCCAAATACGTCGTATTATTAGTAGAATATGTACAACTACGGGATATCTGATGGTATGATTATAAACATTTGTTGTCGTATGTGATAGTTTTAAGTTTTAATTTAGTGTATTTAATGACACGATATTTCGGGATATCTATCGGGATATTAGCATATGCAGTGAATTAACACAGATACAAGAACATCATAAATAATGTAAAAACTATAAAAATATAAATTTGTCTTGGCCTACTAGTGAACGATCTCTGGTCAGCTTATTGGTCTTATCTAGTCCACCGATCATGTCCCTCATAAACTATATTCGTCCGAGTTATTATTTTATATACCATTGCTATAATAATCATTAGTAGGTACTGTAGTACTACTGTTAGAACTATTGATCCCGAAATTGTATTATATTATTTTCGGTCGGCAATGTTATACATTTTTTGTCTCCATTTTTATATATATATATATATATATATATATATATATATATATATATATATAGATTATATTTTTATATTAGATACATAAATCTGAGAAAGTCTAAAGGACCATGGATCACATAATCATTTTTAACCATGACAAAAATGAATGTATATATTATTTATATTTATTTATTTATGTATTTAATCTCTAAACAATACAAATGACATCTTCCGCACGATCCAATAAACGAACATTTTCTTATACTATAACAGTATTATAATTTATAACATTGTAATTGGTATATATGAGTATAATCTATAGCGAACATTTGTTTCGACTGAACTACAATTGGACACTGTTGTATTGACTCACTGCACCATTTGAAAAATGTCCAAATGTTTTAAAACTGTACAATTTGCACTATGTTTGAATTTTGACGGAAAATCAATCGTTTTAATTGTTAACGAACAAATATAATATTCACAGTTGATATTTCATTATTTTAAGTTACAAACTATGAGAAATTAAAAAAAAATTAACTACTAACTACTTTTTGTTGTTTCTATATGTGTTTATAACAATCGACGTAAAAATAACGACTTTGCAATCTTTACCATATGAATTCATTATTGGAATGTGTACCAATGCATAAAAAATTGCATTGGTTGTTACGCGATAAATACTAAATAACGTTATTAAATCGTGTGCTGGAAAATATGTGCATTAAACGGCATAAATATTTTAACTTAAGTCGATCAGTGTGTTAATTCGATCTATAAGTGTACTCAAAGATCTTCAAAAGTTTTAAAAATACTACTACTCATCTCGTTGTTTCGTTTTTTTTAACGTATCAACAGAGAATTCATTGAATTAAATATATGTTAAGGTAGTGGAGATTTTTTTATTTATTGTATTATCAAGACTTTTAAATCAGTAAAGTGTATATAGGTAGTTTGTATAATATTTGCTGTACATGATTTTTTCGCTCGAAAAGTTACTAAAATCGATTAAAGAGTTTAATGAAACACTTAGAAAAACATTTATTTTATATTATTTTTGTATTCGTATTTCACAAACGTACACTATGAGATACTGAACGTTTCGATTGCATACGTTCATAATATAAGGATACCTAGACAGCTTTTCGTACTTTATTAACAAATCGATAAAAGCTATAAATACAAATTAAAAATTTAGAAAATAAAATATCAAATGAAACGTGTTTGAAATATGAAATGAACAGTCGTAATTTAATAATAACCATGGGTGTACTATTATCGTAAAAACAAATCATTTGATAAAAAATAAATTCAAAGGTCACGTATTCGTTCAAGTACGAGTATTATATACTTTTCGGAACTAAAATATTATACGTCCTCGAGAGCTAGAGGTACCACTGATACCGTACCATATATACGTGACTGTACCACTATACGGGGCTATATAAAATACGGCTACTGTTCCACGTTCACTAAACCACACGGGCACGCTTGTTTCTATAAACCGATAGCGAATCACGAGTAAATATCAATTACTTGGGTGTCCGAGTAGGCACCTGTAGCGGCGCACGTTAAAATTTGCGACCACTTAAAAGTGCATTTCCTAGAATATTTTCACGTACACTTGGTCATGTGAGTTTTTTTTAGCGATATCACGAATGTACCTGTCGGTTCTACAACGACATTTAGACGACTATTACACTGGTTCTTCTCTTTCAGAAATGAATGATTTTTGTCATGTTTGTAATTAGTACGGAATTTGTATTAATTTGTACAATCATGTTATAGAATTTACACGGAATTGGTCTACAGAGAAAAAATTGTTTTTCGCAGGAGGGGCTGGAGGGACTGGAGTAACGTTATTTAATTATATCTAACTATACCTTACCATTTTATTATTTAAATGACTTATGCCTTAAATTAAGTTCTCACTTTTTGAATTAAAATAATTATTTGACACTTTATGAATATCTATAATTTTATAAACAATATTATCCTGAATTTGAACAAATAATGGCATTTATTAAAAGCTTAACCAATTTAAAGTCAATTAAATTAGATTATATTTTATTTCGACAAATTTAATATATTATACCGAGTGAAAATAAGTATTTGAGTACAGAATTTAAAAATATTTAATTTATTATACTAAGGATATATAGATTTTAAAAAACGAAGTTCAAAATATATGCTACTTTTTTATTCACTATTTAGTTGTCTATAATTATCGATATTTAATATTTTATTTTTATTTAGACTGTAATTAATTATGCTTAGTTGTCAAAAAATAATAACATGACCTATACCTAATCATCAATAAAAATTGGTTCTATAAGTAGTTTTATATTTACACTAAACATAGTTCATATAAAAAAGGTTTTCTTAATAATTTCATAACCGTGTAACCACAGTTACATTGATAAGAAGCTTGTTTTTAGTAATGAATTTACTCGTATGTTATATGTACGTAAAAGTAAAATATTTTTGGACAAATAACAATATCATAAATGTTACGGAACCGATTTTTAAGAAGATTTATAAGGAAAATTTGAGTGTAGTCTTTTGAAGAAAAACAATTTAACAACTCGTATGTATTATAATAATGGTATATATAGAGGTTGTTGAATTATTATTATATATATTTTTTTGTGTTTACAGTTATTTTTAAATTGTTATATATTTTATAATTTTTTCTTTTTTTAAGTTAGGTATTTATGCTATATATAAAAGTCCTCCATAACATCACTACATAGTATATACAAAGTCGATTCCCGTTTTGGTCTGTCCCTATATACAGGTAGGTTAGGTTACAGGTATGTTTAGATCTTTAAGACTACGCAATGGATTTTCATGCGGGTTTTTTAACCGATAGAATGATTCAAGAAGAAGGTTTATATATATATATATATATAGCATGCATAATACATTAGAGAAACATTGATAATTTTAAAGGTTTCTAATGTGATGTCGTAAATAAACACTTTTTTTTGCGTAAAAAATAACGTATTACAGTACTGTACATCTTAAGAAGGTCTACAAAAAATTTCATGATGGTATGCATGTATGACTATCTCTTAGGGATAACCCACAATAACTATTTTTTATCATTTAAGAGAAATAATGGCTTATTTATGAAATGATTTTAAGTATTACAGCATCAATCCTTATCCAATTAAGTACCTAAATTACATTGTGTATTTAACTCGAAAAGTGAGAATATCATATAAGGCATAGGTAGTTTAAATATTAAGATACTATAATTATTGTTTCTCTAATAAAAATATAAACTTTAAATAATTGCGTCGATATTCAATATGATAGTTTATAAACTAATATTTGTTTAATACTCAATTGACCATATAATATATTGAAGTTGATGTTATTATTGTAATACATGTAAAGAATCATTTTAGAAATATGAATAAATTATAAGGTCGTAAAAGTACAAACTAAGAATAGAAAACAATTAAAATATTATATGACAATGAATATGTTATGACAAAAAAATCATATTGTGTGTAAAATATTAACAACATATTCATAAAAAAAATGTTGTCTTACACAAACATTGTATTTTTCTGATAAAATAATGTTTTGTTTCCAACAAGGTGCAAACACGCTATAAATAATTTAGGTTTAGCTAACATACTGTCAACACAAACTTTTTAAACATGATATTTTTTTATTTATAATGAAAATGACTTTGTTTTTACTGCATCAACAATATTTTATGCTTGCGGATAGATGAAGTAAAATATATTTTCGAGTATCAAATAGTTACACATGAATCAAATATACATGAGGTTTATTAATTAGTATTAATCCGGTTAATCTTTTACGTCCTAAGTATGAAACTTTTATAGACAGATGATATTAAATAAATTAGTTTAATTAGAAGAAAAATAAAATAAATTCGCATTCATTGTTTATTATTAACAAAAAATCAATAATTATTTAATATACTCCTTAAATATATGAATTTGCATAATGTTTGCATAATATTAAATTTAATATATTCGTTTAAAATAAAGTTTAAATAGAAAAATAATAATAAAAAACGTTTCAGATTAAAACCACTTCCAGGAAATGTACGAAAAATCAGCATTGAATCCTTGTCGTATCTTTAGTACATACACACACACAATGGCACAGTGGCCTATCAGTGAATTATCGTCAAACACTTTATGTTACATTCTATTTGAAAATAAATTAATATTTTATAACATGATTAATAAAATTATTTTTTAAATACTATTATATAAACATTGATTTATATAGGACATACTTATAAAAATATATACTTTGATGGACTTAAATGCGGTTACATTAACATAATTAAAATATAACTAATTTTTTTTTTATTAACATCCCATAAGCATTAAAATTATAAATAATTAAGCAAAAGATATGCAATTTATAAACATAATAACATGATTCTTATAATTAACGTAAAATGCTAATAAAAAAAGAAAAAAAACTATTATTATTCAAACGAATAAAATGAATCAGTCATAACAGCTTGAAATAATCAAAAAAATAAAAATTAAATGTGTTACGATAATAGTACAAGTTATTTAAAATATGAGTAATCGGTAAAGAGTATTTGTATTAATATACACGAGCATAGATTTAAAGTTTTATTTTACTTACAATTTGAAAATTTCTATATCTATTGAGATTCTAGCGCTAAGACGATGTTATCGTATTAATAATTTTATCGTAAATACTATTATAGTTATATTTCACATAAATATATGTTTACAGTAGCGTATTTTAAGAGGAGAGGGTCCCGGGTCTTGACTTCCCCTCCGGAAGAAAAATTCCATATTGCATACGAGTCTGCAATGAAGTACCACATTTTATGTCTTTGCCGTCCTTGTCATTATATGTAGCACATAACTATATATAGATTATATTTATAAGGTAATTGATAAAAAATAAAGACACGATTACTATAAGTATTATTAGTATACAATTTTTTTTATTTTATAACTATATATATATAATATAGAAAGAGTTTTATTGTACCAATATTTAAAGGAAAAGGAGATATACAAGAATGTGGGAACTATAGAGGAATAAAGCTCATGAGTCATAGTATGAAGATCTGGGAAAAGATTATAGAGAAGAGGATAAGAAGTGAGACGTCGATATCAGAAAACCAGTTTGGTTTTATGCCAGGAAAATCGACAATGGAGCCATTATTTTGTGTTAGGCAATTAGTAGAGAAGTACAGAGAAAAGAATAAAAAACTATGCATGGTGTTTATAAATTTAGAAAGGCGTATGACAGGGTGCCAAGGGAAGTTTTAAGGTGGGCATTAATGAGGAAAAATGTCCCAAAAATATATGTTAATTTGATCCAGGATATGTATGAAGGGTCGAGTACTAGTGTCAAGAGTCGGTGTGGAGTATCAGAAGGTTTCAGTATAGGAGTAGGTGTGCACCAGGGGTCAGCTCTAAGCCCCTACCTGTTCTCAGTGGAAATGGATGAGGTTTCAAAGGAGATACAGGGTGAGATACCATGGTATATGATGTTTGCGGATGATATAGTTTTGATAGGAGAAAACCTGGAAGTTGTCAATAATAGGGTAAATGAGTGGAGGTTAGCCCTCGAAGAAAAGGGATTGAGAATTAGTAGAAATAAAACTGAGTATATTGAGTATGATTTTGGACAAAGAGACCAAGAAGTTGAAGGAATGAGGAGACAACTGACAATGATTGGTGATGTGATAGGTGAAGTTGAGAGCTTTAAATATTTAGAATCTTTTGTTCAAAAGGACGGGGGCTTTGACATGGATGTAAAACATAGGATTAAGTGTGGGTGGATGAAATGGAGAGAAGCATCGGGCGTGTTATGCGATAAGAGAATTTCAATTAGGCTAAAAGGTAAATTTTATAAAAGTGTAGTGAGACCAACTATGCTGTATGGTTCAGAGTGTTGGGCGGTTAACAGGAGAATAGAACAAAGTATGAGTGTCACGGAAATGAGAATGCTTAGATGGTTGAGTGGAGTGACAAGAGAAGATAGAATAAGGAATGAATACGTGAGAGGCAGTGTTGGTGTAGCGCCAATTGTAGACAAGATGTGAGAAAATAAGCTGAGATGGTTTGGGCATGTGATGAGGCGAGAGGAAACGAATATAGTAAGAGTGGTTATGGGGATGGACGTTGAAGGGAAAAGGGGAAGAGGAAGACCAAAAAAGAGATGGTTGGAGACTTTGGAGAATGACATGAGGGCTCTCGGTATGTGCAGAGGAGATGTGATTGACCGAGTGAAGTGGAGGTGTAGGACAAGGGTGGCCGACCCCAAATAGTTGCGAGGAAGGCGAAGCAAAAGAAGAAGAAGAAGAAGAATAACAATTTAAGAAATTATTGATGAATTGACAAAAAAAAGAAGTTCACCTTTTCCTATTATAAAAAACTCTTAGTTTGTACATATAACAGTAATATAATAAAATAATTATTAATTCATACCTTATATGCATTTTTTTTTATAAAACTATAAAATCACTTATTTTTTTAGAAAAATTATAATCACGCTCACAAAACATTTAAAAATATATCACTGCATGTTCAAGTAATGAGTTACATAAGCACTAATGATCTAGTTTACTTTTGGACATGAAAGCGTTGTACACAATAACAAAGATTCCCAGGAAGGAGCAATATGTTGGATTCCCAATAATTAAAATAATTTTCCTATACAATGAAAATCTATTATTTGGTTCAGCGCACATATTAATCTCCATAGTATAAAATATGACAACAGATGTCATAGACGTCGAACGTAAATTGTACGATTCGCAGTGTAATGAAAGTACTAATTAATATTCGATAAAAATTACAATTTGAAAAGCACGAAAGATACATAAGTATATATATATACACATACATAAGTAAATATATGATGCATTTATAGTAATATTGATACATAGTTTTTTTAATATAACAATTTATAATTTGGCATACGATAATAGCTAATAGAAGACGTGCACGATGCATAGTGTTTTGATGAAAAGAAAATAAAAAATCAAAAGATAATGTAAATTTTTTCACGTGTTTATCGCTATACTGTTGTGTATTGAGAGACAATTTTCAATTCTTACTTGGATTAGCATCGTTCTCGCGAGCCCGTCGTGACAATTCTGTTTTGAATTTAATGCGGAACGGAGAAGACGGGAATGAAAAGATAGAATAGGAAAAAAAGGATTAGGTTCTCAGTAGATTGAAATGTACAGGTATATATATATATATATATATATATATATATATATATATATATATATATATATATGTGTACACAAGAACGTGTCACATTTAAAACTTTAAAAGTACAGAGTTAGCGCTATTGTTGTGCCTTTACGTTGAGATACATAACATAATAATGTATGTCGTCAGTATTTAATGTATCACAGGTGTTAGTAAATGACACGAACAAAATCAATTAAAAATATATAATGTAATTATTTCAAAACAATTACACGTTTCTCAACCAATAGTTACTTTTTAATTGCCATCAGGTTGCTTTTATAAAACAAAAGCTAATAAAGTTATGAAAAGAATAATTACAATGGTTTTTTAATACATGAAGTCTTATGCAGTTTATATAAACATAGAACAACATGTTGAATCCTAAAAGCAGATGCAATTTTTAAGCTTATTTGCATTTTTCTAAGTCCATTGGTTTTTCTGTCGGCTATTTGGAACTATTTATGCCATTTTTTTTTTTATTAAACTTCTAAGCTTAAACTATTTAATATATTAGTTCTGTACGTTCACTGAAATAATAAATAGCGATATGATAAGTTATTCAAAAATTATCGTTTCGCAACTTATAATTTCAGTGAACGTACAGAACTAATATATTAAACAGTTAAAACTTAGAAGTTTCAATAAAATAAAATAAACAAATTGTTAATCGTAATTGTAAATAATTTGATAAATTATTACTCTTGTTAAATCGTACAGATATAATCATATCATACTTAGATACATTAAATCGTATAAATATATTAATCCTTTGTGTCATGTTTGTTGGATTCTTTTATCGAGAATAGACGGTTTCCTCTAGTACCCGTATAATACTCGTAAAACAGACGTAAAATAAAAAAAGTTTAACGGCATGGTAAAAAAAAAAAAAATGGAATGCATATTTTGTTAAACAAATTATACAACACCCAAATCGTTTACGAATATTTCAAAAAACAATAAAAGTAGCCGGACGTCGAAACCTAAAATATGTTGTAACAATAATAAATTCGAACGTTTGTTTTAAATTGAAACTTTAAGGCATATTACGCACGCATAAACGCGTGTGTGTATGTAGTATATATTTATATGTTAGAACTTTGAGTTGTATCAAAGCAATTTCGTTCATTTCAACTATGAAATCAAGTTTTCGATTAGCGCGCTCTCATATAATTGTGCACATTACATAATCACTTCGTTGGTTTTATGCAACGTTTACAGTATTATTAATACGTTTGATAGTGACTTTCTGTGTTCCTGAACCTTACCCCGAAAGAAAATAAGCAACTATACAAGATTTATGATGTATCTTAAGAAACGGAAAATAATTTATTTGATTACACTGTATGTTATGAAGGTATATATAAATAAAGTATAGGATATTTGTACTATTTATATAGACAATTCCATTTACAGAACTCGAAGCCCATCGTCGGGTTCTGAGGCATTAGCCGTTTGAATAAGACTTGTGCATGGGCTATTAAGTTGATTAAATTACTTTCTATCTTAATTGTTATCATACAATCAAGCGAAAAAATTATAAACGCTTTGTATTAATTTTTATTTATTATTATGATAATTATTTAAAGCGTGTTGGTATCCATGAACATATGATCAAGTCGAATGCTTCAATTACGATAGTTAAATTTGTTTTTAAAAAATCACTATACACGGGTTGGTATAAGGGATCAAATCGTATTCTGATAGTAAAATAACATATATAATACAACATATTATGTTCAAATGGATTGAGTATTTAATTGAAAACACACGCACTTACAAACCGCATACATAAAGATCCGATAGAATACGACGAAGTATAGCTGTATAGTATTTTAGGTTGTAAAACTTGTTAGTGTTGAAAATATTTAAAACACACGTACGAATTGTTTGACATCGAGAACGGTGTATTTTGTATCTGCACGCTGCAGTCGTAAAAAACGAAAACAAAAAAACCGCCAAAGCGTAGATTAAAAAAAAAAAAAAAGAAAAAAAGAACTATGTATATATTTTAATAAAAGTTCGAACGATTCGATAAAAGTTTTTCGAAACAAAACCATAAAAAACCCGAGTGATGGCATTATTAATGATACTGGGGCTGGGCAAACGTTGAATGCGCACGACCAATATAGCCGAACAGGTGTTACATGGTGAACCGTCGCGTGCGTTGTTCGGAAGTAAATGCCGCGTGCATAGCGTATTCTTTACGAGTTTAATTCATCGTCCGTCCAAACGGTTGTTAATATTTATAGAGTACGTACGATAATAATATATTAATAAGAAAATGTAACCGGTAACCGGTAATGTCAGACGCTGCAGCTCAGGGCTTGCACTAATGTGTCCCTTCGTGCGTTTCTATGTGGCTCTATCCTTTTCATTTATCTCTTGTGTTTTTATTTTTATTTCTTTCTCGTCATCCCTTGTTCGGTTGCTCGCGCGAAACCGTTTCGACTCGGAGATTATCACACACGGTCCCGGGCCTTGACCGTTATCCTGCGTGCATTGACGTATAAAAAACTCTCCAATCTCCTTTTCGCGCGTTCGACTTGATGACTTGTCTAACACACATGCACATAACACATAATACACAGCTTAGCCTTTTCCCTTTGTATTATGTATATATATATATATTATGTGTGTGTGTACAACGAGAAGCAATCGAACGACAACGACGGCGACATCAGGATGCCTTGTATTTTTTTCTTTCTTTTTTAGATGAGGTTAGAACCATTAAAAAAACTGTCGATCGTTCTCGTTGTGAATACCAAACAGTATAGGGTGTGCTTTTCGAACAGGTAAGTCACGTAGGTCTCAAAGGTATACCACGGGCACAAAACAACTATATTTCTCTGTCCAATACACCCCTTCACCGCGCGTGTATGCTATACTTGTCGTTATTATTTACTACAACTACTACTTCTACTACTACTACTTCACTATACTGTTAAATATTTTCATCGATGTAGATGACTCATTTCGTTTGCTTTTATTTTTTACAATTAAATTTTAAACTAGAAGATGCTTAAACGTATTTAATAAATAATGCAATATATTTTCTCTTTTATGACCTAGATTACAGGGCACCGAGAAACCATATGAATAATGAAAATTATTTTTATTGTAACAAATTTCCTACCGAATCTACAAGGTTACCAATTATAATGATTAAAAAAAAATAAAATTTTTAAATTACTATTTCCAGATTAATTTTGAATGATATTTATCATGTTGTACATGCTTAACATTTTAATTTTTATTATTTATCAATCAAAAATAGAAAATATTTTTGATTGGTTTATAGTTATAAGATATTTCATAATTTTCAAGGTGAATAATTAATACGATTGTCAATATGATGGTTACGATATGATTATCAAAATATGTATACCATCTGAACCCATACTAGTACATTTGCTGTTGTTGTATATGTTTATATACTATATATAACTATTTATAATCTATAATTATTTTTTGGATCATACCTTACATATGGATGTATAATTTATTGGTCGTTATCACTGTTTAACTTTATTCATGTTAAGCAATCAAATGACACCGACATTGATGTGTTGATTGTTGTAAGTAATAGTTAACCATTTTCACAGAAAAAATATAATAATATATTATTTCCTCATCTAAGAAACGATATATTATAATATAATCATATATAATTGAAACTATAATTGAAGTTATCATTTAATGATGCATAATATTATCATATAAATATATTATAACTTGAACTATATACTTTCACACGTATAAGTTGAAAAAAACAATTGACGAAAAAAAGACCATTATTAAAAAATAAAAAGAACCGGATGGGCCTCGCTCTGCTGTACAGTTAGGGGTGGAGTGCACCTCGCTTATAGGATAGGTCATTATTATAATGGATTTGTTAAATTTGAATGCAATGATAGATATCATTGTATACGAATAACGATTCTGAACGGAGTTCATATGTTAGTCTAGAATATAATACAATGTTATTTATAAATATTATATAAGTATATTTTATTTTTAAACGAAAAATTTAGAAAAACCGACAATTTAAATTGTCTATAAATAAGTCAAAATATGTCAAAATACTTTGAAATCTTAACCATGTATAGAGAACGTCAATATAAAGATTTGGTGAAAATTTCAAGTTGTTGCGGTTTTTCATTTTTGAGTTAGAGCATTTTAAAAAAAACCGATATCTTTGTCAGTCTAGAATATTATACAGTATATTATATTTTACATGTAATTTTTTGTCAATATTCGCTGTTCAAACGCTTATAAAAAAAAGATTTTTGAAGAGTAGCTTATACATAACCTCGTGTTAAAATTTTGAACCTTAAGTATGAACAGAAAAAATTTTATGAATTTTTAACTACAAAAAAACTTGCAAATTATCGTGATTTTTACATATTTCGTATAAATTGTAACTTTGAGCACTTATAAAAAAAAATTGTGACTTACGATTTTAGATTTTTTTTTATCAGTTAAGGAACAACTTATAAGAAACCTTGTATTAAATTTTCAAGATTTTCTAGGCAGCCAAAAAAATTTTATCGTTATTTAAAAAAAAAATACTTAAAAAAATTGAAAATTTCAATCGTCTATAAATAGCTTAATAAAATTTAATGGTGTATAGAGAACGCTAATCTAAACATTTGGTGAAAATTTCAAGTATTTACATCGATTAGTTTTTGAGTTATAGCAAAATAAAAAATTTGATTATGTCAAAAACTGGTTTTGCGTAAAAACTCCCGTTTTTCCAAAATTTTTTTATGGTTTTTCCCGTCGCATTTAAAAAATATTGGAAATTTTTAACTTTTGACCCCCCAAAGTACCAAATAGATTCACTTTCCTTTCAGAAAAGTTGCTACATAAGGCAATCGAAGCAGTTTTACTGCCCCAAAACGTGTCAACAGACACAAAAAAAAAAAAAACAAAAAAAAAAAAATGAACCGGATGGGCCTCGCTCTGCTGTACAGTTAGGGGTGGAGTGCACCTCGCTTATAGGATAGGTCATTATTATAATGGATTTGTTAAATTTGAATGCAATGATAGATATCATTGTATACGAATAACGATTCTGAACAGAGTTCATATGTTAGTCTAGAATATAATACAATGTTATTTATAAATATTATATAAGTATATTTTATTTTTAAACGAAAAATTTAGAAAAACCGAAAATTTAAATTGTCTATAAATAAGTCAAAATATGTCAAAATACTTTGAAATTTTAACCATGTATAGAAAACGTCAATATAAAGATTTAATGATAATTTCAAGTTGTTGCGGTTTTTCGTTTTTGAGTTAGGGCATTTTAAAAAAACCGATATCATTTGTCAGTCTAGAACATTCTACATTATATTATATTTTACATGTAATTTTATGTCAATATTCGATGTTCAAACGCTTATAAAAAAATATTGTGCCTATGGATTTTAATAATTTTTGAATGACATTAAGAACTACTTCTGTGGAATCTTCGATTAAATTTTCAAGTATTTTGTAGAAGCCAAATTTTTTTTATCACCGATTATAAAAATAAAATGTAAAAAAATCGAATATTTTAAATGACTATAAGTGGCTTAAAAATCAATATAATATTTTGAAAAAAATATTGCATAAAAAAAATACCAATTTTAACAGCTGGTAGAAATTTCAAAACTTTCAAAAATTTCAAAAAAAAAAAAAAAAAAAAAAAAAAAAACACACATCATTGTAAAATCAATACATTCTTCACTCCGTTCAGAATCTAAAACACACATCATTGTAAAATCAATACATTCTTCACTCCGTTCAGAATCTAAAAGATTCAGTAGCATAAACAAGTGCTCCGAATCAACACCGAATTCAGATTTATCCTGCCATCTAGTATAGAACTTCTACCTATTAATGTTATAGAAATGTTGTTGTTAAAATTGTTTGCGTTGATTAAATGTTAATAAAATATACGTAATATCGTCAACAGAATTCTACTTACTACTCTATACTTACTAAATACTATTTTAACACTTCAACGTTGTTGCACAATCGAGCAAATCACTCGACCCTAAACAATATTATACTAAAATATTTGTTTTTCGACATCAAAAAATAAATTAAAATACTTCACTAATGAATGACCACATTGAAGCACAGTTTTTTCTTTTGTTTAGTAATTCACAAGTACAATATTACACAATCAATACTGTATCTACATCACACGAGAATGATTATCCCGATTCGTGATGTTTTTCGTTTGGTAATTAATATTTACCAACATCACGGCGAATGGTTTATGAAAGGGATTTCGTCTGATCTAATAGCCATTTTGTTAGTGAAAAAATATTGCTGATACCTTTTTCGTTTTTTTCGTGTGTGTGTGTGTGTGTGTGTGTAGTTAATTTTTTCTGAAAATTTTGTTTACACGTTTATTAGTGTTCCAGTAAAAAAAAAAAAAAAAAAAACTGTATAAAAAAACTATTACAATACATAATACGAGTATATCGCATTCAGTATTGTAACTTTCGTATCCACGAGGTGTTTAGAGGATCTTAAATCAATACAGTATATTATATAACCTATCAATTTATCCTATGGTATTAGTGGATTTATAGTTTGGCTTATTATCCCACTACGGTTTGGTGTCTTCAGAAACACTTTCCGAATAAAAATTAATACACTACTAATAACAGCTAACATAATATCTAGTAAAAAGTTTGAAAACGATTTACTTAGTTATGAGAATTCAGTTCAATTAGGTTTTTCCTTGTAACATTACCTTTAGTTAAAATTAAAAAAAAGTTATGGTAAAACAATTATATGATAATCGAACAAGTTAAAAGTGAAGAAAAAGCAAGATAACGGTAACAATATATAATACCTACTACAGTATAAAATACCTAAAATAATCTTAATTATAAATTTGATGACCTTAGACAAATATAAATTAAAAGCGAAAATAAACCTCTTTCATGATCGCGTATAGCCGGACAAAGAAAAATTACCAAATAACAATGCCGGGGATCATAATATAAACGTTGTCGAGTGAAAATGTTGTGTTTAAAATATCGATGGCTTAGAAACAATGTTCGGTTATCATATACTTGCAATCCCCGCGAACGTTATAATATTTTATTTCTCGTCGTGACTTTTGGAAATCGTGAGAATGCAAACGATCTAAATACTGAAACTGAATACATAATAGACGCGTGCGTGGTGGACTGGTATATGATTTTAATACGTAAAACGTCGGAACTTCGGAATTTCGGTAAACTTTGTGCGGTAGTTCTTTTCCGAGCGTACCGGACGTGGAAATATTAATTTGGCTAAGTGTTCGAGACCAGCCGACCACCGCGCGTTTATTAGTTTTGATAGCCCACTAGTGTGGACGATTACATTTTACATCAGCGTGTAGGGTAGAATAATACAGTGCTGTAGGGATTTTCAAACTAATTTTTTTAAACACCGGCATACTAAATTGCCATTTACAAAAATGTACACGTCACATATCTTTACCATGAAAAAGTTTATAAGGCCATTTTAATATCGTTATTATTTAAAACTTTCGTTGCACTCATTTATCGAAAACCACTAATATGGCAGCAGGTATCGCCATTATATTTCACATAACTCGTACAAAAAATCACAATATTTCCACGAGAATAAAGAGTCTATCGTACGCATAGGTAGGACAACAATAATGTAACAATAACCTCGTCGAAAAAAATTACGTTAAATTGAAATACAATATTTTTTTTGTTTGGAAAAATCGTTTTATTACGAAATTTACACAACTAATAAATATTTGTACACAATATATCTTAAAATAATAATGTATATAATAATCAGTGTTAGGCATATGTGTTACCTATTTGATAGAACTTTTTTCAAAATCGTGAAAGATGATGGTAAATATATGACAGTCTAATGTCAGTGTTATATTAAGATGATTTGTGATCAAAAATGTCGACCAGACATTTTTTAAGTTACATTAGAGTAAATACTTATATAATATAATTATTTAACCTATTAAAAACTATAATCTATTTATTATAATAGTTACCTATAATTTACTTCGGTGCTATTAGTTGCATTTAAATATAATTGTTTATGATGCACCTGTATAGCAGTTTTCATTTTTTTTATCTAGGTATTTATTATTTTATTTTTTATCTTTATCTAGATAATATTTATTTTTATTTTTATTTATCAATATCTTAGATGCATTTTTACTGATTATATTTTATCTTCATCTAGATTAATTTTAAGTTATCTGTGCCTAACACTAATAATAATGTTAACATTGATATTTTATATACATTATGACGTGAACCTGTTTCGTAGCCCGTTATATTTTTTTACATATGATTTAATACGAGTGTGCATTTTTAAAAACTACAATAATTTAAAATATATTAATTATAACTTAAAATTGATTTGCCGAATAGAAATTCTCCTAGTTAAATAAAAAGTTTTTTAATGAAAATGTCATGGTTCTATAAAAAAATTCGTCACGTACCCAGAAAAGTTTCGTTAAATAAAGGTTCAACTGTATTATTCGTATATAACTGATGTTTGCACTTCAAAAAAAAAAGTTTCAACATCGATTTGAAACTCATTTAATCGTGATGTCTCAGTGTACTTACCGGTGTTTAAGTTTTATCAACACTTTTCTCTTTGAAGCTGATAGCTGAATGAATATTTGAATTACATATACTGAGTGCGTCATAATTTATTTAGAAGACCCGTTATATATATATATATATATATATATATATATATATATATATATATATATATATATATATGGATAATATTATGCAATTCCCGTTTTTGTCCTTTCCCAGTATTCAATAATATTCATCAAACGCTTTATAATAATAATAATATTTATTTGCACTCACAATACTGATCATACGCGCACGCAATGTGTTTCACATTGTACTATTAGTTAATGGGGTTCTTCTCAATTTAAAATATTACATTTTTCGGTAACTCGATTCCTTTTTAACTGTCCTTGATGTGGGTCACAACTCTATCTAATTTGTCTCGAGTCACGAAAATTCTAAATTTTCTTCTGCTGCGCGGAATTCACTTATTTAATTATACTCTTTTAAAGATACGACTTTCGTGATGGTTTTTTTTATGAATTGCAAACTTGAAAAACAAAAATAGTTTGTGTACATCGTTCGATTTGTTTAACAGCACGGAACTATAGTATTTAACGTTAGTCAATAAGGAAACCCGATTTAGATGAAACATTAATTTATTTTCATCATCATTTCTTTCATGTATATTTTATAGGATGATGAAGAGACTCGTCTGAAACGGAATAGATGTTCTTTGATTTCGTATAGTTTAGTAAAAGCTACTGCAGTATTGTGGTACTGTATATCGATAATACGGTGAAAATTGTATAAAATAAGTATATAAAATTTTTATAAATCAAACTCGAATACAAGCACTTAAAGGTAGTATTCATAAACATCTCATAGATCCGTAAGTTCTCTCTAGTTCTTTACATCAAAACTTTTAGTTAATTATACTTCACGAATATAAAAGAAACTATTAGGGTAAATATTTGATTTAAAAAATATGTACTCGTATAAAAACATTAAAAATATCATTCCTGGACACATCTATAAAATATTTGAAAAGAATACTCTCGGGAACTTTACAAGATTGACCGATTGGGGTCACATGTGATTCTGTGTTGGATCATTTACGCTGCATGTAGGATCTACTCGTAAAAGTACTATTCAACTGTTCACCACGTACTATGTGATCGTGTACTCCCATTGGCCAATTTTATTTGTAGCCTAATTTGATTAATACTTTATGCTATTAACGATACCACACTATATAGCATGTATCCGAGAGTTGAAATAACAAATTATTTTACAGGGTGTTTGAATGTCGTTACAGATGATCATACTGATAAACAACACATAAATAAGTATAAGTACAAATTATTTTTAATATAGACCTATTTAAAATATATTATAGATGTATTATAACTAAACATGATACACGGTGATAAGTGGAATCAAATTACAAGGCTGAAACTGATATGTACAGGGTCGTAATACTCAGAATTTTTGTTTTATACTTTAACTGTACTTCATATGATACGATAATTAAACAACTGTAGTATAATAGTAATTAATTATAAAAAAAAAGTACTCGTTGTAATCATCTCCGTCGAATAAATGGCATATGGCCAAAGGGATGATTGTTACAAATTTTCACTTCAAAAGCCGTAAATTTGTTTATATACGCACGACTGCTACGTATATTATATTACACATACTATTGTTTTTGGTTGTAACCTTCTCTCTCTATTTCTCTCTCTCCCTCTCACACTTTATTTTTCTTATAATCATACACAATACTTATATAAATATGCATTGCATGATTATTTGCACGTGCACTTTTATAACAAGGCGATTCGATTCAACAATCGTGTTTGGTGGACGAAGGGAAAGCAAAATAAAGAGAAAAAAAGTACTCTTTGTATAATATATATACAATTGTCTGTCGCACGCTACGTTTTCCGAATGGCTAATTTCCGATGATATATATATATATATATATATATAAGTACATGATTTTATTTTATTCTTTATCATTATTCGCTATTCACCGTATCCGTCTTCATCGTCGTCGTCATAGTCCCGACTACTACTGACTACGGATCGATATATAGATATATATATTTACACTTTATCTATCTAGGGAGCACATTACCGTCTCTTCAATCGTCGTCTTCACTCGGTATATTTTAAAAATAAGTTTACACTCTGTATAACTACATCAAAGTGTATGCCGATCACCCGGCGTGCACAATTATCGTTCTTTAGTGCAATAAGCACGCGTAGTTATATACATATATCCATCTACATATTATTCGTACTGCATGTACTTGAATTACGGACTTAAGGAACATATTTTTATTTCATCTCATTTTTTTAATTTCAATGCAAATTGTCACAGCATTTGTGATCATTATAATAATACACAAGCACTACATGGATCTGTTCGGATACCGCAGTATTCGTTAATAATGCGTATTGCTTTGCTCGAAATTCATATATTATTATATTTTTATCATTATTATATTCGATACGATTTTAAATATATCCAATATTATTTTTCGCGGAAAATAAAAAAAATCGTATAGTCATGATGCAAATGGGTAATTTTAAATGTACACGTAAAGGGTTGAAATATCGACAAGCACTAAAGGGATCGTAGGGGTAACAGACGTTCCTCTCGAATAAGATCATCGTATTAAACCATAATTGTTGATCTACAATATAATTCCGTCACTGATTGATGCTCACATTGTTATACTAGTCACCAAAATATTAAAAATCTAAATCAAATAATTCTGAATTATAGGTTCACGTGTATCGTATCCCGACGAATAGATGAACTCGGCCGACATAAATCTTACCGCTATTAGCGGTTGAAAATCTACACTAGTAACTACTAACACTGGCAACGTTTATAACTTTTTCAGTCGCTATAAATTTGACAAATGTATACAAATTAATTTCGATATAACTGAGATTTCTAATAAGTTATCGGCCAACTATCCGTGTTCCATTGTATATTGTGAACAAGGCTCAATGTCACAAAAGAAAAACCCAGATGAAACTCTTAGCCCTATAATGTTTTTAACGTTCTTTTTAACTTTTCATACAATTACTAATTAGTTACATGTATAATACGAAATTGATACTTAATACTAGTTAGTTATTGTATTTTAGATTCCGTTTCTCGCAACCATTCGAGCTATCCGTACAATGTTGTTAGTTATAAGGTAAACAATTTTTTTTTCAAAAATGATATTTCATAAATATATACTTTACGGGTAATATTTTCAATGTAACCGATTATTTTAACGAAGCAGTTAAGCGTTTCGATGGACTTAACGGTGAAAGCAATGACGTGGTGAACTTTCTATACTTGAGGCCAACCAAATTCAAGATACCAGCGGCGAGACAAGCCAGCGTTAGAGGAAGGAGGATTTCTGTACGTTTAAAGGACCGTTGCACCTACTAATCGAATATCGTACTCCCGATTTGAATGAACTAACCTACCTGAGTAATGAGCATTTATCATTACAGTTTACGTATGTCGCTTGTATATTGCATGATTACTGCGCTGCGTTTGTGATACAAATTCGAGTGAGCCATCCATCTACCGAAAAAAATCGAGAAGCCTTTCAAAAATCCCTTTACCACGTCACCGGGTGAAACGATCTTCGTGCGTGTTGAGATGATTGGATCCCCCTTCGACCCCCCCACACTTTAAGTACCGACCGCGCAAGATGTTCAATACGGTTTGAGACTGATAGCCGTTAAAATGTTCATCGCACTATCAGTACAACGTTGTTTCACATCGATTCGACGGCGATTACGATCGCGGTCGGTACACGAGAACGTATTACAATGCGTTACCGGAGGGAAACATTAGCAAGTCCTTCGTTTGCGTACGGTCGAACCGAACCGTTCGTGTGTTGGTGTACGCGGCGCGACGTTCACGAACAACACGGCAAATCCGTGGGCGAACGCAGGGACCCGCGCGCGGCTAGCAGGCTAATCTGCCCTACGCAGAGCTTTAATCGTGCCTCCGTTCTCCGGTCACGTCTTGTGCGCCAGCTTATGCGCCCGCGATCGGTACGAAGTGGTAACCAGTGACGGTGGATGCCGGCGCGGGGGGGGGGGCGTGTATGGGGATCAGCCGTCGGCCACCGTTTGTCAAGTTTTCCGTTAATCCGGTGGGGTGCGCGCAGTAACCGATGCACTGTTCATGTCCCCGGCGCGCTTTGGGCTAGGGGACGGACTTGCGATTACGCGCGCGTGCACTGCAGTGCCACGATTTTAGCGGGGGACAGGAGAGATATCGGTCTGAATACCGATTTCGCGACGCCGTAGACCGTGTTGTTCGCGACGCGCGCGGATGATGTATTGCCGTCGTGCGTCGTCGGCGCAAGTGAACAGTTCCGTCGGAGTCCGAAAGATTAAAACGGTTGATAAACGAGGTCCGAAGAAAATGGGAAAAACAATTGTATCGTCGACGTGGTTAAAATGTTTAATAGAATAAAAGAAAAAAAAAATGTAAATAGGTAACTTACCGATCAACGCGATAAATCGAATGAATAATATTAATTTATTTCATTTTTATTAATCGCTATAAAAGTTGTTTGAATAAATTAATTTGAGTGTCAAAGCAAGATTATAATACTACATTGATGGTCCTGTTTGACTACCTGTTCAGATTTGGATCGCGGTCCGCCAGTTGCCTACCGTTGTTGTGGGCTATAGGTTTTAAAATAAAAATCCCCACGCGACTCGTATACCGCATTAAAATACCGCAGCGGTATTCTATATAATTTACTATGATATTTTGATTTTTTTTTTTTTTTAATACTGTTTGTTATATGATTTAACACGTAGCTTACGTACACAAGCACATAACAGTGAACAGACGAAACGGTTGTCGCTGCAATGTTCCTTACTTGAAAAAATGAAAAAATCGTGGCAAATGACATAATAATAATACGAATGAACTATAAATTTTAGACGCATTTGTTCCTCCGACTAATTTTAAGCAGTTTTAATACCTACTCAGGTTGATTTTTTTCGTTTCTCGTTATTATTTCACGATAGGCACGTAATTTAAACACTGTTTTAAAAAAAGGTGGGACTTGGAGAATTCGATAACTATTATGACATACTTGCCACGACTCATGAAAATTATATGCTAAATAATATTATAAATACGAAATGTTTTCATATCTTTTAATAAACAAAAACTTATGTGCGCGTAGATTTATGTGGCTCACGTTAATGCTTTATAATTTTGTGTAATTTATCGTACTATACAGGTTATTCGTTTACAAAAAATACGGCAGTCGTTATTTTTAACTACAGAAATTGGACAGTCCGAAAAATATAACCGTTTCATATTCAAACGTATAGTAAAATGAAATCCATCTATTCATTAAGCATGCTAACTCCTATTTATATATTTAAATTATACATATTGTCAAACTCAGATTAGTTTAAGGCGTCAAAATCTGGACCAAAGGATACAATTAACATACTATTTCATATATCTAATACCGAGATATTGTTTGAACGTTGTACACAATAGTGATACGTTTGTCTATAATACTGACTAATCTGGCCGATATAAATCGATATCATTATCTATGTAATCTTTACGTATTCGCATTATTTTATATTTTCATTATCTTAAAATGACAATAAACAATAATTGTTTATTGTCATTTTAAGATTTATAATTATTTTACTCTATTCATAAGTGGTTTTGAATTTTAATAATTTTGAAAATACTGGTCCAAATGTTGATTATGTTTCATGCAAAATTATTCATTTCAGAAAAGGGGTAACTATACTTAATACATTACCAGTGTTGAGTAGTAACGTAACGCAAATTACAAATTTCTGTAACGCAATTACTTTTTTTATAAACGTAACAGTAACTTAATTATATTTTACTAAAAGTGACGCAATTATTTTTGAAGAGTAATTTCAATGATGTAACGCACTAACGCGTTATTTTACAAGTTATTTATTAAAATAATAGTTTTGAATGTATTACAAAAACATGCCGATAAGATATTCCAGAAAAATTTAAAATTGAATTAATTTTTGATTCCAATAATAGTTAACAATATTATTAAACATTCTAGGAATTAATGTTATTACTTCATTATCAGAAAGAAAATAGTTCGGCTTAAAAATGAAATTTGATTAAAATTAATTATGATTTATGACTTGAAAGAGTAAACCACCTACCTACCTGTATAAATATATGGCTATATAGGTACACATTTAAAACTGATATACCTACCTACCTCGATTTTATTACCTTACCAGACTGCAGTCACCATTTAAAATTATTACTATATTTTATATAGTATAAATGTAACACTAATATTATGACATATTAATACGAATACAAAAAGTAACGTTATTTGTAATGCATTACTTTATTATTGAAAAAGTAATGTAATGTGATAAAAATAATTCTAGTTGACGCAAATGTAATTTAAATAAAAATATTTGAAGTAACGAGTAACGTAATTTCATTACTTTTGAAAAGTAATTTACCCAACACTGTACATTATACTATATGACAGTCTATAAGTAAATTATATACATATATTTATGTACCTAACCATTTTAATATCTTTAACATCTAAGAATTAACACTAACTTAAAGTGGCCGGACAATGAAAATTATTTTATCCCTCTGTTTTTAATTTAGTAAATCTTCATACGCTATATATAATATATATATATATTATATAAGTACAAGTTCAACCGAGAACACAAACATTGTCACAATTTTGTCGTATTACATAGAAAGAACCGTTATAATTTAAGACTGTCTAAAACTTAGTTGACAGTTAATTTCAACCATCAAAAGAATGTAGACACGTTTCTTTTAACTAAATGTCGCGACATAGTTTCTGTAAAACGATAAAAGATACTCACTGCATGTATATGGTAGCAGCCACAAAGTGACGGAAATGTGACTACGATAATGTACCATAATGTACTGTTATAATAATATAATGTGGTGTAATAAGTATCAAACACAGAGCAAGATTTACAACAACATTTAATGTAGTGCGGACTATTATTCGAATGTACTAATGGTAATATTATTACGGTTAAAATAGTCATTAAATTTACATTTTCCTTATTGATAAGAAAACGAGACGAATTGAATGGCAAGTGAAATACGTAAATCATAACACAAATAATCATGCAATTGTTTTACATTTATTATGCTTTACAAATTATCATACCCAATAAATTGAGAAGTTATCAGAATTATTCTTATTTTAATATTTGTTTTTATTCGCCACCAATGACATAATTATCAAACTTAGTAGAAAAAAGGGTTAGTTTAACACTCCATGGGTCGGTTTTCTTACAGTAGTCGACTTCCATGTATGGCAATTTAGACTTCGAGCATAGATGGTTTATTCTGGTTAGTGTACGTTTTGTTTAGATACAATGACTAAACGGAGACATACCTAAGTACTACGGAAAGAAACGATTTTTAAAATAGTTACGAATAACAAAACTTTAGTGATTTAATTTGAATCCGAGTACAATTGTTACTGAACTAGTAAAAATGAAATGAAATTTAAAATGTTAGAAATCGAATGGCAACCATGATAAGATATTAAAGTAATTATTCTTAAATATATATGTATAACCAAATGCTATTATAGAATGATAAAGTTAAATTCAATAGAAACTATTATTTTTTTATTAATTTAATCAATAGAATAATACAATTTAATTTTTAATATGTTTAATTTGATAATAATTTAAATTAAAAATATATACGTATTTTATTTTATATACATTTTCTAACGGCCATCAACTTGCCTAACAATTGGAGACTTCTGATAGTAGGTCACATCATTTTATACCGATAATGTATACGGATAAAAATATACGGAAGTTCTCCATATCCGTTTAGTCACGATTCATCAAAAATGAAAGACTAAATTATTTAAAAAAAGAAGCTTGATTTATTTTTACGCTTCCAATAAATTATTAATAATCAATCTTTTTTTTTTAATTTGTTTTTTTTTTTTATTAAAATGAGTTCTATTATGACTACTGTAGGTACTATTTAAACTATACCTACATCTTAATCGTATTAAATTCACTTCATTTTATTTAATTCATTGTCAAGATACAATTATGAATTGTATAGTGTTTCAGTAAAAATAAAAATAAAAATATTATACGTGCCAAACAATAAATAATATAATATGTAATTATAAAACTTTAAAGTTTTATTTGACAATGCATTTATAAGTATAATTATTACAATACAGACGGTACTTAATTTTATGTTTCGAAATCATTATGGTCTTGAATGTAAGTTTATGAAAAAACTTAACCTAATATTAAAGCTACTGCGTTTACAACTGCATAAACCCTTTGACATTTAGTTGTCAGTTGAAAAGTTTTTTAAGAAGGTCTTTTATTCAAAATTGTCTTGTAATTAAACATACTTTTGTGTATGTTCAATAAATATGCGTCAATTAAAAACTTGATATTAAAGTAATCGATTTATAAAAAAAAACAAAAAAAATTAAATAATATATAATAAAAAACAAAAATTTAATTAGTAATTTAAAATAAACAATCATTAAATGAAATCCTTTCGTTACGAGTTAGTATAAATCGAACGATTTCCTTGAAAAAAATTTTATTCGTGTAAATAATAACGTACCATTAAATAAAAGTTCTTCTTTTTAGTGTTAATTGTTAATATATAACACATGCATACCTACATAAATCACTCATATGTTTGGAAATGAAAATGGTTATTAATATAATAAAACATATTGAATTTGAACTTATTTAAATACGTATAAAATGCATTTAAAGTTATATTATTCTTGTTTATCGTATATTTTGATTGAAGTGCAACAGTAAGTAAAAATATGAAAATGGTTTTATTTCAAATGTTAATAAAAATAATACACAAATATGGATTCTTAGATCTTAAAAAAAAATACAAAAGAAAACTATATATTCGTACAAAGTGTGATAATATTATTTCTTTAAATTATAATAACGTTGAGAGTATCTAAAAATAAAATATTTTAAATTAAATGAGTTTTTTATTTGAAAAACATAAATTACGAGTAATTGTTTTTTTTATTTTTTTCGACTTAATCGTTATGATACACATATCAATAAATAATTTTATTACGATTTAATAACATAAAATCTGTAGTTGATACTTAAAATACATAAGTTTTTTTATGTTGAGAATAAACTTCAGAGATGGCAGAACAGAATTAAAGGAATTTTTAAGGTTATAAAACGAATAATTATTGTTTTCCTGCTCATAACATACGAATTGGTCAAAAGTTATTGTTTATATAAAGTAAAATATTTAGAAAATAGTTTTCATTTTATGATTGTTGTTATTAAATATTTTTAAAGTTTGTAAATTAAAGTCTTAAAGTTACGTGCAAAGAACAATGCACTGAAGTATTTATTTTTTCCGAATTCTTTACACAACGTATAAAATCAATAGCTTACAATACCGAGTGCATGTAACAAGAGAAAAAAATCAACCGATTTTAAATGAATAAAAATGTTAGCATTGAAATAAGTATATTTACAATCAAACAGGTTTGTTAATTCGCAAAAATATTAAAATTAAATAATCTCTAGTTGGTACTGTTTTGGCAGTGAGTTCAAAATGTTTTCATGACTGCACTCCTGTTAGTGTAGTTTGCAATTAAATTAACTGTGTAACAACTAATCCTTAGAGGCACAAAATTGCTAAAATTAAAATGTACAAGCCCGTAGATACTCGATTATTCACGAATAATGGATAATCGTATACGGCATACATTTGATCAAATCATGGTGTATAACCGTTATTATTATACAGACTTAATTCGATAAATAATAATGGTAAGTAAAACCTATAGGCGAAATATTGGGGACGAAAGGAGACTTTCTCTTTCTATGTAATTTCATTGTAGAAGAGAGAATGATAATAATATAGTTTTACCTCAAACTAAAATTATTATAAAAGTGATTTTATGAAACTTCGAAGAAGTTATTTATATATTTTTACTTAACACATAACTTATACATAAAACACACCTAGACGTGGACGTACTTTAAGTTCGGGGTGTGCACGAGATAAATTAACTAATTAGATGAATGGGAGGAGCGATCCCCCTAGTTAATTTTTATTATCTTTGGATAATAAACAATACAAAATAATAATTAATTCTATTAAACTGGCTTTATAAATTAGTTTCTCATAATTATATTAATAAATTAAATACTATACATTACAAAAAAGTGTATGAAGCCATTGTGTCAATAGTTTTCTTATTTGATTCTTCTTAATATAAATATTATAACAGAATCAAATGAACAGATAAAAAAAAAAGAACCGGATGGGCCTAGCTCTGCTGTACACTTGGGGGTAAAGTGCGACTCTTCATAGGATAGGTCATTATAACGGATTTGTTAAATTTGAATTCAATGATACGTATCATTGTATACGAAAAACAATTCGAACGGAGATAATATGTTTGTCTAGAATATAATACAATGTTATTTATAAATATTGTAATAAGTATATTTTATTTTGAAACAAAAAATTTAGAAAAATCGAAAATTTAAATTGTCTATAAATAAGTCAAAATATGTCAAAATACTTTGAAAACTTAACCATGTATAGAAAACGTCAATATAAAGATTTGGTAAAAATTTCAAGTTGTTGCGGTTTTTCATTTTTGAGTTAGAGCATTTTAAAAAAACCGATATCATTTGTCAGTCTAGAATATTATACATTATATTATATTTTACATGTAATTTTATGTCAATATTCGCTGTTCAAACGCTTATAAAAAAAAATTGTGCCTATGGATTTTAATAATTATTGAATGGCATTAAGAACAACTTCTGTGGAATCTTCTATTAAATTTTCAAGTATTTTGTAGGAGCCAAATTTTTTTTATCACCGATTATAAAAATAAAATTTAAAAAAATTGAATATTTTAAATGCCTATAAGTGACTTAAAAATCAATATTATATTTTGAAAAAAATATGACATAAAGGAAATACCAATCTTAACAGCTGGTAGAAATTTAAAAAATCTGCGACTTATTCTTTTTGAATTATAACAAATATTTAAAGTCGTTTGAGAATAAATCGCTATTTTATGCAATTTCGTAAATATTTAAATTTCAAACAGTCATAAATTTTTTTCCTCTAAGTCCGGTAGAATTTTTTTTAAAGATTTTTGAAGAGTAGGCTTATAGATAACCTAGTGCGAAAGTTTTGAACCTTAAGTATGAACAGAAAAAATTTTATGAATTTTTATCTACAAAATAACTTGCAAATTATCGTGATTTTTACATATTTCGTATAAATTGGAACTTTGAGCACTTATAAAAAAAAATTGTGACTTACGATTTTAGATTTTTTTTATCAGTTAAGGAACAACTTATAAGGAACCTTGTATTACATTTTCAAAATTTTCTGGCCGGCCAAAAAAATTTTATCGTTATTTAAGTAACTGTAAAATAAAATGTTTGGTTAGTGCCCAAGCTTAGTCGGCACACTCTGTCGGCATGTCAGGTAACATACATACACACATATACAGTATTGACTACAGTAACTATAATTAAGTTGTAGATTGTAGAAAAATAATCCAAAACAATATTTTCCGGAAAAAATAAATATGAAACTACGTGTACCTTTACGGGACACGTGGCGAAAATATTATCATACAGGGCTTGTTTTATGTAGATTTCAATAATTGTCGGAGTGAAATCTTTCATCACGAGAACTCGTGTTTTGCTATGTTAACGAATTTTGATCCAATTGGAAAAAAATAAAAAATTATAGTTATGCACCGCGGACGGGCGAAAACACGATGATATAGCGCGCCGTTTACCTTGAAGTTGTGTAAATCCTGGACCACACAAGTGAGCAGAGCGTCTTTGCCCACGATGACGGTCACGTTGGGCACCGGTTCCGGGAACCACGGTCGTCTGGAGTCTGGAAAACAACAATAGGAATTTCGGAAAAAAATCAATAAACAATTTCTTAGATTAGGCGGGGGCACCAAGCGCGAACGCGGGGGGTCACGCGCGGGAACACCGAAACGACTTAAATTAGCTAATTGTGTATATGTGTAAGCGTACACACGATGTGTACGTAAGCGTGTGCGTTCGTGTATACATCCATACATATATATATGAGTGTGTGTGTGTGTGCATTAATCGTGTGAAGTGGATAAAGAGTACAACGCAGCGCACACACGTCTATTGCTCAACCGCGACCGCGTACCGGGTTACAGGTACTGAGTATACACGTCTATATTACACTTATTGTGTTCGTATATGTATATATCGGTGTATATATCGTGGGTTGGTTAGCGTTTACGTGTGGCACGTTCTCTAACGACTCCGGAGAAGGGGGGAAAGGGGTCGTTATTTTATTTCTCGACACCGGAGTGAAACTAAAACACATTGTACATATTATATATAAAACACAAACGTCTATAGACACGCGCGCGCGCATGAAAGTGCGACCACGACGGAAATCTGAGAATTTTAAATCTCCGTGTCAACTACATACATGCAAATGCATACATACATACACGCACTCTTTAACCCTTGTTCTCGTTTTCTTTATCATTATCACTACTATTATTATATTTTTATTTCTAAACATTTCGCCACCGCAGTGTGTTTTTTGTACTGTTTTGCAACTTAACACTAGCGCACGCAAAGAGCATATATTATTATAGATTTTCATCATGCTCACACGCGAATTGTAAGGTTTCATCAGAGTTCATTGTGATCAACAGGATCAACAAATAAATATAAAATAATTATACCGGTTTAAATCATTTATTTTCATTTCCTTTTCTTTTTTTTTTTTTAATTGATATTAATCGTATACAATCGAAGATCATTCGAAAAACCTTAAAATATATATAAAAATATAATACCTTATAACTTTTATCCAAATAATTTGTGTACAATCAGTGCAATAAATATTCGTCGACAATTGATATACTGAATCCTTTTAACGTTGTTTCATTCGATTACAGTAGATTTCAAACATTTCCGAAGCATTTATGAATTTAAATAAAAAATGGATTAGAACAGTTTAAATTTTAACCATTTCAGATTATTTGTACTTAAAATTATAACATGGGAGACCTTCAATGTTTTAAATACTCATCTCATTATGATATTACGATCGAGATATAATGTTACGTTATTATCTTATGCTAGTTTAAAATTAGTTTAAATTTATAATATTGTTTCCTTTGACTTTATAGTAACAGCTAGGGTTTGGGACTTAAATAGTTTGCATACTTTTGTTATTTATTTTAAAATATAGTAGTATATGAAATAAATTAATTTCTCAATGTCAATCAGATCTAAAATTTTAATGTCTTTTATATATTTTTATTAAATACCTACATTTTTTTTGTATATTTCATACTTTTTGCAGAAATGTGCTTATTTGTACTTTTTTAGTATTTATTTCGCATATTTTGACATATGATTCAAATTTAAAAACTAAAAATTAAACAAATCGATGAAATCAAATAATCGTATATACCTATTTACAATATACAATACAAAGGTTGTTATAATTTTCGTGTTGACAAAATAACTTTATTCTTAGAAAATACATTGTAGAAAATACCTGTATCAGCCATATGGCCTGATTTAATTATTAAACGTTCATGTGAAATTATAGGATTTCCAATATAGTATATGTATATGTGTAATGTGCATAAGTGAACGACTAGTTCCATCATTGATCGAAAAGTTTACCACTGTCTATAACCATATAACTATATTGGTATGTGAGAAAAATAAATATAACCATGTGACTATGTGAAATGCATAAATAATTAATACAAAGCGCAGCGTTAATGACATTTAAAATGGAGGTCAAAATATATTTTTTAATGCTCAATATTGATAATAAAGTTTCATGTTTCACGTATCAGATAAAGTTTTAGAGTTTAAATTATTAAAAGCCGAACTGATAAATGCAAATAATGAAGCAAAACAATTTCAAACTTTACTTATTTAAGAAACAAATATCAAGTTATTTTAACGTTTATTTATATTAAATCTATTAAATCTTACTATACCATTATAATATGCAGGACATTTTTATAAAAATTGTAATAATAATATATTATCAATATAATTACTTATATCCATTATTCGTCGCAATTTAAAGTGTATCATTACATAATTATTTATGTACCTATATAATCGAACATTTGATCAGAGTTCATAAACAACAATGAATAAATTGTCTCAGGATTGTCGATTATAGCAGTTCATCCATAATTCTAGCTTATCTGTCTAGCTTACTGTCTAGAGCCTTCAGCTATAAAATATTTTTTATAAGATATTAAGTTTTAAAAAACACCAAACCATACAATAATATTTAATTGATAATAATAAAGTACAGTAATAATGATAGTATAAAAACTACTTATGAATCATTAATACATATTTTTACTATTTTTGATGGAAAACAAAGCCGATATATGAACTATACCTGTATATAAAATAAAAATGAATACATTATTGGCTTCGATAATTAATATCAGTTTCCATAGCAATAAAAGCATCAGTATTCATTAAATAAAATAATATTTATTGTATGTTAAAAAACATTTATTTTTAATCATGTTCATAAATCAGAATTTTTTAAATACCTATTGTTTCAAAAAAATATCGAGGAAAATGTTCGATGTAATTGTGATTTTGAATTTTTTTCTACGAGTGTTTTTAAGCGTTTTGGAATTATATACTGTTCGAAAATATGCAGCTTTCAAACTTCATGTGAAAAAATTCACAAAAACTTCAGGTGTACGGGAACAATGATCATGCAGAAGTGCAATCACCACAGTTGAAATCCATAAATATAGATCGATAAGAAGTCATTGTTGAGGGTTGATCGTGTCAAAACAACGATGTACACACCGGAGATTATGGTGTTCCGTTCCGTCCGCAGTTCCACATATTAGGGATGAAAATAACAATCGTCCAAACGGGGTTCTGCAAGAATATCAAAACGTTTTTCCCGTGCATGTGTCATGTTTCATATTATGTTTGAAGACGGAATTTTATTCCAAAATTATTTGGTTCCAAAACGCTAAATGCTTAATTCGAAAAAACCAAATAACGTTTTGAATTATACGGTTAAACGAGCTGCGGAACATATTTAGATGTTGTCTAGTTTTGCCGTGGAAAGGATGGATGGATTGTTTCACACCCACCTTTCCTCTGGATACTTGTATAAAAAAAAATTGGTTATGCACCATTTATTGTTGGAACTGAAAAAAATACCTTTCACCTATCAAAAGCCTTTTGGATGCCGACGAACACGAACAGAATTCACCACAACTATCTCTAACTTGGTGTTCGATTACAGTCACGGCAGTCCGGTAAGTCGACGATCGTTTCTTCTGTCGGTATCTAAACAGACTTCAATCGGCGAGTCTGCAAGTGTCCAGACCAAATTCTCCGTCGACTTTTCAGACGGCAAATTGGTAGATGCGCAGACTGACTTTTCAGTCGATATCTTGACGGACACTTCGGTTGGTGAATCGATGGGCGTTCAAACAGACTCTTCGGTTGGTGATTTGATAGACACGCAGACGAATACGTGTTATCATCAGACGGTGGGTGTACAGACGTACTTTAACGGGGTGGATGATTAAAGCAAAAAAATATTGGATGAAGAGAATTACTCATCCACCCAACGTATGTTTTTATAGGACATCCGGTTTATTATTTAATTTTTTAATAAAATTATGTGACAATAACCCACAACATAAGTATTTTTAGTTAGTCATGACGATTTGTTATTAAAATATAATGCGAACGGAATTCTAGTTTAAATGGAGCTTGTCAGAAGGCAACTAATACAATTTATATATTTGCTTCTCTCTCCTTCCCCGTAGTATTTATTATGTTATTGGTGATCAATGTCATGGGCAACCGTTAATTGAATACAATATAAACATTTTCTCAATGAATAAAGTGGTTTTTATTCAAATCAACACACACGTATCATCGCTGAATTATTGGAATAGTTTGGACCCGACAGTAAACCCAAACTTAAGGAATCTATTTGCTATTGTTTCAAGAACTAGTGTTTATTCACTGAAAATCACTGTTCAGAGTGTCAAATTATTCTAAAAAAAAAATTCATGGGTAATAGTATTCAAATCTATCATCATATTACACTGTTTTACCTAAACATCGCACAATGATGATATTTTTGTTTGTACGCTTTGCATCCAAAGGCTTAATTTGTCAACGAACCCTAAAATGTGTAATGCCGGTTCTGTAGATACAATATCTTTAAATTTCAGGCTTTATTGATTATATTGTACATCACAGGTCTCATTATACATATATATATATATATATATTCAATCGTCAAGTTGTCATTTTTTTAGACGATAGAGTACATTACGTAGAAGGTTTGATATTATTGCTTTATGTATATCAATTATCATTATGGATAACGTAATAATCTATAGCACGTTCACTGCCAACAATAGTTTGTCAAAAATATGTATCAAAAGTATTAGACTTATTACAGTATTATAAATCATAAAAATACTATATTAGTATTCGCGTTGAATGTTTTTTCTGTCTTCAAGTGAAAATGTGATCTATATATTTGTCTTACCAAAAAAAATGAAATATAAATATTTGGAATAACTCTGTCAAATTCGAGTGAATCTTTTAGTATATAGGTATATAATCGTATTATCGTATTTCCAAACTTACAGTTATACAGAATTTTTTCAATTGATTGTCAATTCAATGAATTGCAGAGAATTATGTGAAACTGTTTTAAATCAACTACATCCGTCAATCAAATCGCCTCATCGGTTATCTCATTTAAAAATAAATTATTACAATCACTTAAAATCGTATGAATATTAGAAAAACTAATAAAACGTTGCGTTGACCATCGACTAATCGACTGACCTTTGGACACATATTCGGTGCGTCACTGCTTTGATTGCAATAGCGCAACAAAACGATACTGTCCCGTAATTTAAACTATTTAAAAATTTGAAATTTCATTAATCTTATTCTGCTCCTTCTAATTTATTGAATGACAGGAAAATATAAATAATCTATGGTTCAAAATATTTCAATTGGATTTTCATAAACACTATGCAGCGTGCGTGTATATAATATATATTCAACGTTTAATACTGTTCGGGTTTTCATATATAGGTATCGTTATTGATGGATTTAACTAAAATAAAATTCGCGTCTTTAAGATCATGTACAATAATTAGATACGGCCTTGGAGATCAAAAACAAAGAATTCGATTTTCTAAGTGACGACATTGTGTCGTGCTCGATTTAAAAATTTTAATTAACATAATATTAAATTTTAATTTAGATGATGTCATAGACAATTAATGACATGTGTTATATTTAATTAACACAGTTGTTAGCTACTAAAAGTGTTTTCATCATTACAGAAAATACTTCTGCTACAAATCCAAATAAGTTTAAAACGTTATTAGATGAACACACCCAAAAATGAATATCCGCAGAAAATAAAATTCATTAACTATTTAAAAAAATAAATATTATAATAAATTATTCTAAAAATGTATTAATTTGAGTTATGATCTTAAATGAACGGTAAGTAAAATGTTACCGTTTAGGAAATTACGGGTAAGAATAACTATCAAAATTCTTACTGAATAAATTGATGTATAATATTGATATACACATTGTATCGATATGTATTAGTCATCGATTGATTTGATATCAATAATAAGGTAAGTGTATAAGTAAGTATTTTTTGGGGAATATCGGTATATTTTTCAACGATTTTTATTTAATTTTGAATCTTTTCTGTATGTTTATTCGCGCGATTTTTCACGATAACAGATAAGCGTACTGAAATAAACAAGGTATATATTAAATCAGGATGAACTCTAGTTGTGCATGATACTATGATATAGATGTACTTTTTTAAAAATATAATTGTTCGAGTAACAACTAATTAATTTATCATTTAAAATAAATTTCAAAAAGTGGGAATGCAACTATTTCAAAAAGTTGAATAATTTATTATTATACTATTTAATAAGTATTAATAATAATAAATATATCAAATGGATATTTTTAAATTTTTATACATATTTTACCATTTTTTGGTGCATATTTTAGCAGTTACTATTTCGTTAAGCACTATAAATTCAGAACTGCAGTAATAATTATAAATATAAGATAACTGCTAAATCGTAGTGTTTATGTAATGCATGCTTGAAAATAGTGCCTTTATTGAATATAAGTATATATTTTAAGTAGAATATTGTTTAGAAAATAATTATTTTAATTTATGTTTAGAGCTTGGACGGTAGCTTATGATGAAAATCATTGAAACATTAATTTTAACAAAAAATTATTAATATAAAATATACATAAAGCAAAATATACCTATGCTATGTCAAATATGTAAAACGTAATATTGATTTCCGTTTTTCAGCGATGTTTCCAGAAGCAATCGGTTAGGAAACGACTTATAATACGGACGGTAGTTTTGCGTAATCTCACCACGGCTCTGGCCATAATTTTTATAATTTTTTTCGACGGAGTATTGCATCACCGTATTTTCTCCAAGATTTGTCGTAAACCTACAAATGATGTGTAGGTTATAGGTATTTACACAGGAGATTTAATGTAAACCAAACTATACGATGTTGTTGTTCAATTATAACAGTAGCTCGTTCAGTATGTATAATAAGAGCGTATAACGATGAATAAATATTTACACGAAACAAAAAAAAAAAAATTACAATACATTTGCTCGAGATTTGCGATTACAGTTTCGGCAGAGACTATGTTTTTTTTATTTTTTATTGAAATTGTTTAAGTATACTATACGAGACAATGTTATAATATGTTGTTTTATTACAAGTATACTCAAGGGCTTACCGTGACGTTCGGTCCGTCGTCGTGCGTATTATTTTGTTAAACATCGTCCCGGGACGTTTGCGGAAAACCGGGAAATTAACGTGCGATAAATCTTCGAATAAAATTATCATGTACAAGACACGAGGTTTTTCCCGAATCCAAAATGTTGGTGGGGTAAGAGGGTAATAAAAAAGCGGTGGAAGAGACAAAGTTTCGGTGAGCATTTTAACGTCTTAATTATGGCTGTCTTGGTTATGTATATAGAGAATAAACGCGTGCGGCTTTAACGGTTTCTCGGGGGGTCCATTAGTCGCGTAACTTTTGCTCGACTGTGTTGTTGCGAACGCGCGGTCAAAACGACTTTTTCGGATGGCCTAATTTTCGCCATTCCTTATTTTATTCGTTTTTTTATATTTATATAATTCTACCGCTTCTTACCATTACCCAATACCCCGTCACGCTCGTAATACTCTATTACTCGCCTCGCATAACGAACACGTTGTTTACCGATACCGCGATATGCGTTCACGCTCACATCATCCCGTCTCGCTCCAGCAGAACTTTGACCGTACACAAGTACTTGAAGTCCTCCAAGCTTTACCAAACGTTTAAGCGGTCGCTATACATTTATACAAACACATGTAATAGTGTATTTATCACTTACACACACTTCTATCACGTGACATTATTTTTTTCGAGTGATTATTATTGTAGGTATAATAATAATAATAATAATAATACACTTTTAAAGTGCCGATTTTTAACAGCTCGACAACATCGAAAAGCACGCGTAAGCTGTTGCGGGTAATAATTGCGCCGGGCCAAAGTGTCAGGCGTACCCCTATGTCCGTACACGTAATGCAGAAATCGTGAAGTCGTGAAAACGAACACTCCCCCACACGAACTCATCACTAAGTCTTGCTCCGTTCATATTTTTAACGAGCCATTATCGGGCCGTTGTGCGTGCGCGCGACGTGCGAGTGCTCTTAAAGGACGACAGTGGTGTCGAAAACGCGGTTTGCCTAGAAAGCCAGACTGACGACTGTTTAAAGAAAAGCACCGTACCCCTCCGAACGCTCGTTGGAGTCGGCGGAAAACGCCTGTCTGGAGCATGTGTGCGACGTGCAGTGGTGTGTGACGTACAGAGGCGATTGTGTGCAGCCGTGAATATAGGGCGTGATGTGCTTATACCAGCTAGACCTAGGTCTACCTAGGATGTATATACTATTTTTCTCACCGGAATGCTGTTTATTTTTCCACGTCAATTGTTTGTTTTTCATTTAATGTGTAAACTTTTTAACTCGCATGGGTAAAAGTGAAAAAAAAAATAAATAAATAAAAAACAAGAAGAAAAAGTCTGCAGATATATTATTATATATACCTATACATATATGAGTGTGTGTGTGTGTTATATTTTACGTATAGAAAAAGTGAAAAGTGTTTACCGTTATCATTTTAGTCGGTGTACGTGTATGTGTTATATCGAAGGCCAAGAAACAGTTTTCGTTCAACGGCTTATAACCTTCTCAAACTCGATGGCTTATATTATTATTATTATTATTATTTTATTTCAAAGTCGCGATTTGTGTTTTCCACAAAGCAAGACATGAATTTTCGGTTTTGAACACTTTTTCTTTTTACATATAATTTAGCTAAGATTTTGGATGAATACGTCCTTGATTAATTTTTTTAATATTTGTGAAGGACAAAGATGTCCTCGGTAAAACATTTGATTTTATATATGAGCAGGCTACTAACAGTTCAATAATAAATCTGTCACTATACTATCAAAAAGCAGCATTCTGAAAAGTTAAGACTCAATAAAAATCCGGTGAACGCAAATGTGATGAATTTATATTACTATCTATGGATGAAAATAGTATTTTTATATTATTACTATTTGTATATTATTGCTCTCTGTATTTTTTTACTTATTTTATAAAATATTATTATCATTAAATGAAAATAATAATATTTTGTAAATATCACATGTCTAATATTTTGGATTTGAAATTTTTTTTTATGAAAAATGTTGATTATATTAATAAGCGTGGTACTAGTTATTTTTATAAACAAGCAACATAATTAATTGTACCTATTTAACTTAAACAATTATACAGTATTTTTGCTCTCCATAAAATTAACGTAATTGCAGATACCTACGTGTTATTAGCCTTAATGTAATGATATTGTATAAATCGATAGTTTATATTGGTTGTATTTATTCGATTAATGAGAAGTATTCAAATAGGAGGCAACTCGAGTGACCTTTTTTTAAAAGAATTTATAAGAGGCGATTCCAGTTCTTCTGAAAAATCACTTCAAATTGTTCTTATTATCCCATCCTTTAAAATATTTAAAACCGTTTGACATTAATGCAATATTTAGTTATTGTACATTATTATTATTAGTGAACAGTGTAGAAAAATACTGTAGTAAAAATATTCTTTGTAGTGTTTCCCTTTTATATTTTAAAAATAATTCGAATATTTATAATAAGTATTTTTTTAAAAAAAATTCATAATACTTATTTTCAACACTCAAAAATTCATCAGAAATGTTTACTTACAGTACTTATAATATAGTTAATAGTTTAAATATGTAAAATAATTACTTAATAAATGAATAATGCTTTAAAAATTTAAGACTGTATTAATTAATTAATAACAATTGTTACCTATTAATTACCTATTATTAATAATTAAAAATTTAGTACTATAGATAGAATCCACTCGTTTCTAGTGATAAATTGCATTTTTATGCATTAGTAAATATTCTTACATTTTTCGAAATTTAAATAAAATGTGTTATATTTTAAAGTCAAGTAAAATTTCTATTACATACATAATTCGACGTATTTTACGTACAAAAGTATAACAGAGTATAAAAGACCAATTTATAGTATTATTCTATGTCGCATATTTTGATCGTTTTGTTTTTCAAATCGTTACCGATATGACAGAAGACAACAGACTAAAATACTATAAAACCCTTCTAATATTAATAAGTACTTATGTTTAATTAATACTACTCGTATTATAGTAATTAACAACATATTTAAAAATATGTTTTAAGATTTGAGATTCATATTTTAATAATAAAAATCTATATACATTCATAATTTTTATATATATTTAGGTTTAGATTGAAATCTTCTATTGCAGTTGAAAAAACGGCTGTAAGAGAAAAAAATGACCGCTAATCACAGTTAATGTATTATTTCATTATATCTGTGCATTTTCAAATGTAGTTACGCATCAGGACGTCTTTAGTTTGTTAGAACTCGGCCACAGTGGACATTAAAAGTAAACGAGAATTACATAAGCTTCTAACCTAACCGTGCACAGCACCTATTCCCAAGCAAACTAACTTTATAATTTCAAAAGTTTCAGACACGTTGCTTATTTTTTTACAATAAAATATTTTTATTGTTAAATGTTTTCCAGGAAAATGTTTTCTCCGATTCTGAAAACGTCGTTTTTGTCGAAGAAAACAGTTAGGGTGAATATCGCATAAAAGATAATTACAAAAGGAAAGGAGGAAAAAATCCAAACAGTAAGAGTAGGTGTATACGTTATGTATACGAAATTTTTTCGTTGAAACAAAACGTTTTTTTAAAATACACGTAATGATAATATTTCGTATCCGTGTAGAGAGACGGTCAAAATGTTTTCCTTTTTATATCGTGGGATAACGTATTTTTATTTTTCTCGTTTACCTGTACGGAACTCTTCGTTATTATATTCTAATCTATACACGGTATCAACACAATACTACATTATACAAACGTCACTTTTTTTCTGACTTTGTATACTTTAATCATAAACTATACGTATGTTATTGAAAACTATAGTTACTGTGCAAGTGCACTATGAACGTGTCAATCGTTTGACCTTTGGACAAATGACGCAGATAGTACTGCAATGCAATATATAGATAGACGTAATAATAGCTAAGTAACATTTAAAACGTGATAATTATACAGTCACTTGTCAAACTACACACGATCTCTGCTATTATACCTACTAGATGTATACGAATATTATAAGCGGCCGAGTTGATTGTATGCGTCTGGAAAGTTTACGTTACCTTTCCCGCAACGGATTAGGTTCAAAGTTATAATTGGCTCGTAATTTTTACTTAAATCATCGTGTGTGTATGTATTTGTGTGTATAATCTATGTGTACAGTTTCCTTTTTCCACTCGGGTGTTGTTAACAAACATTAACAGCACTGAATATGTATGATATAGACATTGCGAGTAAAAACAGTGAAATGTAGAGAACTTCCATTTATTTACCATTTTACTCCGTAGACACGCGGAAAGCCAATAAAAAAAGTACATGATATGTATGGATATTGGACGTGACGACGTTATTTAAAACGTTAAAATTAAAAACATATCATTACACTCTTATTTATTCGTCGTAGATTATTTAATATTTGAACATCGCAGTTGACTGAATATAGGTATTATCTGCTTTTTGTTATACTATTTTTAAAGCAAAGCTTTGTAAATTAATATTTCTTTTGTAGTAAAATCAAATCTGATAGCCTTATTCAAGTTATAGCCCAAAACAAATTTACGGATTATAACATACTACACGCGTATGCGTTCGAAACTCAAATCTGAATAGTACAAATTAAAATTTAAAGGTTTATTGAAAATATAACTATTAGCAAGATTAAATATTCGATCAGCAAAACCAGTAAGACCAAACGATATGGGTTTTAAACTTTTTAAATATCGATGTTTACCTATTATAAAAAATGACAAATTTATTTTTTTCGAAGGGCTCGAGTTTCCAAAGTTAAAGTGATTTAATTCTGTTTCGATAATGTGCCCATATCAAAATTGTTATTTTGTGTTAGAGGGTATTTTTCTGACGAGATCCATCAACTTTTCTTTGATTCGTTTTGTTCACTTAATTAAAATTACATTAATTAACGTAATTAATACTATGTTCTTTAAAAACTAAAAGGAATGAATGCTTGTTTATTAAAGTGAATTCAATTTATAAACGAGGTGAATGTTATTATTTACATTGAATAACACAAATAAACTTTAACTTTTCCTAAATAATTAAAATTGTATGTTTAATTAATAATGATTTAAAAATAAGACCTAAATTCATTAAAAAATAACATCATCTCTATATTAATTTAAAAATCTATTGTTAACATATTACAATATTACTCTTTAGAATCTCGGGAATTCAGAATTATTAAATAACACATCTATAACCTAATCATTAACTTTAATACTGAAAATCAATCATAATAATATTGTTCTCGTATGATACTGACTCATACAAATCCACTTTGTTTCAATAGTTATTTTATTATTGATAATTAAACAATTCGTACTCAATCAAAGTTATCTGCATAAGTATAGTGCACTATATTAACCGCTTTTGAAAATCTTGATGGTGGAATGTAAATTTATGTATTTTATTTACTTAAAATCGTTTGCTAATGCATGACCGCAAATTTATATTATCTCTTGATAGAAAATATTTGAGATTAATAAAATATTTACTTTGTGAGGGGTTTTACTATGTTATATTTTTTTGTTTTTTTCATACAAGTGTAAAATATAAAATATATGAAGAATACAATTTTTAATTTTTATTGTATAATTATAGTGGAAATGTTTTGGAAAAAATATCTGAAATAATAGATTCATTTGTTTTTTACTAAATACTTGAGCTTAAATTTATTGTTATTTAATACTATATTATAAATGAGAATTTATCATGGTGTATTTTTAAATACTAAATACTATTTTAAATCATCCAAATAATAGAAACAAATTTTAAATAAAAGTCATAGTTATCAGCCTCAACGATAGTGAAATACTCGTTATTGTGGGGAATTTAACTGTCGTTACATAATTTAAATAATTGAAAACTTATAGAAAATTAGTTAAATTTGCGATCGATCTTAATGATTATAAAAATTTAAAAGTGTAATTATAAAACTGTCCTAATAATACCAAACGAATTAGTTTTTACTAGTATAATTATAAAAAATGATTAAAAGCAATACGAATTATTTAATTTATAAAATAGTTATAGTGACTATGTTTTGAAAAATAAAATTAATCTTCGTACCGATGCATATACATTTAACTTATATCTCAATTTACTTTTCGATTACAGGTTGAACTTTTTTATCCATCAGAATGAAAAAAGAAAAAAAAATTAGCCTACAGTTCCCAATTATTATCTTTTTCATTTACAAGACTTCATTTTTCGTAATAAATTTTAAAACTCACATATTATTATTATTATATTTATATATCAAAACTTGTAAATTGAAATTGTATGGTTAATATTATTGGATTAATTTTTAATTGTAATGTTAAAGGTCATATAAATGTCCAAATAAAATGTCCAATACAGTCACTAATAAACGTAACTGTTCTACATAACATCCGTGAAACATCACATTAAAACTACACCGTATTGGCATGCGCGTATTGTATCTACAACGTAAAGAAGAAATGCCTCGAAACATGCGATATAAGTGCATTACAAACGGTAGAAAACAGAATTTCAGAAACGCAGTGGATCGTTTATTGTTGTAATTAGTTACAGTTGTTATAAATTTCGATCAAGGATAAATCAATAAATGGAAATATTTACGAGTAAGCGTATTATTATTATTGTTTCAAAAGTCCAGTTGTGCGCAGATGTGATCGCTAATGATGCGCAGCAACACACGTATATTACATCTACGTTTTACTAAATAGAAAAATTATTACTACCATGCACAGCACACTGCGTTAGTGCGCTACTGCAATAAATAACACGACTCAAGCCATATTAACCGTTGAGTAAGATAGGCAGTAGCCTATGATTTCCGTTATTAAAGGTCTTCGGATTTCGTGTGGAACTACTTTTTTCTTCTTCTAGTATTACAAGTTGAATATAAAATATATAATTAGAACAAAATTATGTATGCTTAATCAGTGTAATATTACAGCCAGTATCGTCAGCGATGGGTAAGACACTTGAAAAAAAAAAATGTCTAAAGACCAGATATTAGATACATACATTTTCTCCCAAAGATAAAAGATACAAGATACATTTTAAATTTTTAAAAAGATACTAAATACTAGATATATTTTTTTAATCGTTTTGATACAAAATACAAGATATAAAATACTAATAATTAATTTTTTTATTTTTTTTTTATATTCTATTAATGTGGACAAAAGTATTGAAATCGTTGTATTTCAATATTGTTTATTTTCAGTATTGAATATTTAATAATATAAGTCATTATGAAATGTAGTAATAGGCTCGAAATATTTTTTTTTAGAATTCAACAATAAAATTAAAATAAAAAATAATATATAAAATATAATTAAAATCAGCTTAAATTAATTTATTACTTAAAAAATTACTTTAAAAATAATGAATTATTTTTAAAAAAACATTACATCTTCGAATATTTTATTACATAACCTAAAACATGTTGGGGTATATATAAAGCTGAAAAAACCATTATTTTAACTGGCGCTGAAGAATACAATCTTGTGTTGTAGTGAACAAATCATTTAGTCTAATTGACCTTAAAGTAGGACTTTACTTCTTATAATTTAATTAATTTAGTGCTTATATTAAACAATTGAGTACATTACATAAGAAAAATTTAAAACTTACTTAAATTTTTTCTAAGAAAAAAATATATTTTTATTAGTATCTTGTATCTTTACGCAAACTAAATTAAAAGGTATAATATACACAGCCACAATAAGTAATTGGATACAAAACAAAACGCACAGATTTTAAAAAAACACAAAGTACAAGATACTAATCATTCCTGAGTATCATCCGCAGCCCCTACAACTAAATAGGAATGAGAACACGCGAGTAATTATAATGATGTAAACACTTGTCATACGATTACAGAACTGACAATAGAAAAGTGATTTTGACACATTGTGAAATAAAACATAGCAATACATTTATAATTTAATTTAATTATTTTTTTAAATTATAAAATTTAAAACACTGTCGAAGAAATTTGATAGTAGCATTTCTAAAAGAATAAGAAAAGAATCACAAAAATAATAATTAAAAAATAAAAGGATTAATGAACCAATTTGTTTTTAATGTGTGTATATTGTGTGGTAATTGAATATCTTTTATTATTTTTTTTTTTTGTAAATTGCAAGTAAAAAATAATGTTAAAATATTTTAGGTGTTAAACAGAAAGTGTCGAGTACAAAAAAAAGTTCAAAAAATATAGAAAAACCAATTTATATTAAGGTTTTAGTAATTCAAATATCAATACTGATAATATTTCAAAAAGTGATGAGACTCAACAGAGTATTATTTTTTTATGAAATCGTTGAAAAATAAAATCCTCCTTATAATAATGATTTCTTTAGTAATATGGAAATAATAAGCCAATACGATTTTTCAAGGATCATTATGTTTTATTGTTATAAATAATAATACTTCGTCCAGGCAAAAATACTCCTAAAAGTAAATGTCTTCATGATACAAACATACCTATATAGTTAATTTATCAGGAATATGTGATTTACATTTTGTAAATTATGATAATCTGATGTCTGGATTTGATAAAAGAAAGTCTAAATACTAGAACTCGATGACAAGTTTGGTTTATTATAAATAAATAATAAAATTTAAGTTAAATCAAATTTAAAGTTGTAAAATGTTTAATCAGTTATTGTGATTACATTAAAATTTATGGTTTTGTTGAATTCATACAGTTTTAAATCAGTTTCATACATACTTGGTCCATCGACAATATTAATAATGTAAACAAAATTCTAATAATCATCTATAATTTATTATGTCAATATGTAAATGTAAATATATTAAATTAATAAACATTTTTAAATATCAAAACTATTAGAAACTATTTTAAGAATACTTTTGTCAATTCCATGTATTGACTGTAGTAGTGAAAGGTCATTTTCTGTACTAAAGATGATTAATAGAAAATTCAATTCAATGTAAGCGTAAAAAAGACTTGATAATTTAGACTTACTATCAATAGCATCTTATTTAAATTTTAATAACATTACATATTAATTTTCTTCCAAACAAGCAATGACAATTATATAATAAAATAATTAATTGTTAATTTATTTGGAAAAATGTATTGTTTTTAAAAATTAAATGTAAATAAAAATTGTTTGAATTAATTTTATGTATAAATGAATGTTTATACAATTTAATACAGAAAATTTGTTGGGATACGAAAAATAAATTATGGTGTTGTAATTTCGCTTGTGAGAATGTTGTAAATGTTAATGTGGTTGACTAATACGTGGTTATTCAGGATAATTTTATGGTTCCACGTAATCGAATGACTGGGTTTTTAATTTGTATTTCATGATTTGCTTTGTATAATCTATAGTTGGAGCCGAAGAGAGGTATATCTATGTGCGAGAGCCTCGTCAATAAGTTATTGTTGACTAATAATCAGTAGTGATCATATTTTCAATTTTACCTTCGATCTCATAACACCGGAATCGGACCCTGAATATCAGCTGAAACTAATATTATTTCGATTGGTCGTGTACCTCAACATTGCCCAGTGACGTAGCTCAATCGTGTTATTTTCCACAAAACAATCATCGACGGGACGGATTATTTTAGTTGGTTGTCGTTGAGCTGCACGCTCGTGTATTATACGTGTGTGGATGTACCGCGTAAATAACAGTACGCGACCGTGTACGAGCATTGAACAAACGATGATGCGTGATTATCATGCACTGGACGTGCACAATTGAATACGTAATGACGATCATCGTAGTTGATCCTGACGAATTGTGCTATTCGCACTCGATGTGATTACATCATAGTGCTCCGCTGAGCATATTATCAAATTTTTATTATACACTGCTGTGAAAAATAAAATAAAATATGTTTTGGTTTTCTTTCCATTATGGTTAAAATCTTAAATAAATGCAAGTGTCTGTATAAACTATCATGAATAAAATCCAAAACGATTATTTCAAACGTGTCAATCAATACAGTTAATTAATAATCATGAATTTTTTGATTCCTCTCAACATCATTCAGTTTTCATTAAAATTCAACGTAACTCCGTATAATTTTATTATTTCTTCAAGCATAACAATAATCAATACAATGTATGTATTACGAATTTTTTTGTTTTTACGTTTGATAACTAAGTTCTTTACATGTTTTTTTATAGAAATTTTATAGGAATATCTTAAGCAGGGGTCTCCAACCTACGGCCAGCAGGTCGATTCTGGTCTGTCAATCTTTTCAGACCGGCCTGTTTAATTTACTGACGATACTAATTTTTCAGTAATATTCCAAATCTGAAAAATGTGCACGTGAAATGAATTCAATATTTACCTCCACTTACTTACGTGGACAGACGTTTTCAAAAATGAAATATGTCAATCTATATATTCCCGTAGAAATTACTTAAGTGACAAACATTTACAAATGACGCTGTTGATTGGAGCTACAAAGTTTGACGCAAAATATCATGAAATTTTAAAATACAAGCAATTCCAAACTTCTCATTAAGTAACTTACTCGTATCTCAATAAAATAAATTTTGAATTATAAAAATAAAAAATAAATTTACATTTTTCTAAAAACTTAAATAAATCTTATTTTTTGATAAACTTTATTATTAAAAAGATGTTGGTCCGTGATGTCAAAGATTACCTCACTGTAAAAAAAGGTTGGAGACCATTGACCTAAAGTATTTCTATAAGATTTCTTTATTTTAACAACACAAAAATTTAGTTAGTTAAGTAAAAACAACTACACAACATTTATTATTATTACTTTTATTACGGTTGAAAATAAAACATAATATTATACTATAGGACATAAATATTATTTCATGTCCTTGTCGTAAAAAAAATAACGAAATTACAACGCCATTTGTCTTCATAATAGCGATTTAGGACACGAAATCCGATTTCGAACATCAATAATAGAAAAATACGAACGAATAAGAAATATCAAGAAATACATTTATTGCATGTGTGTATATTACATAGTACACTGCTAAAAGATACGTTTCGTTGAAGTTCACACGAAAATAGGCCGAATGTGATACATGAGGTCAATCATAAATCGTAAAGTTCGAGAAGTCACACATAATCACTGACAAATAATTTATCACGTGTTTGCTATATAGGTAAACACACATTGAATTATATTAACTAACAATATGTTATGTTTACGTATCTTATACGCCAATAAGGAGAAGTAATAAATTAACAATGATTGTCAAATGAGCAGTTAATAATTGAAAATTTAAATAAACTATTTGATTATTTAGTATAATAATATAAAACATTTCAGTGAAATATATTAATTTAGCAATTAGCATTAATACAGAGAAAACATACTGTTATATCTTTTTAATATTATAAAAAATGTAATTATTAATATTTAATGGTGTTTTTTTTACAAATAAATGTATTTTCATTGATGAAAATGTTACAAACATCGCTCTATTGATGACAGCTCTCGTCATACGTGCATACCTTCAACGCATGATGGGAACACTTTTTAAAACATTATGGCAACTCACAGTAACAAAAAGCTCGTGACAAACAATATAATGATAGATTATAATTTATAAGCGCAAAAATGATGAATCAAATAGGAAATTGATTTAGATATAAAATACCTGTGGAGCCATAAGTAGTATAATAAATCAGTATGTTTTTCGAGAGGCAATAATTGAAATTCAACGTCCTGAACGGTATACTCTAAGCCATTTATGTTATACAAAAATATAATTATTTTTTATCAACTGTATTTTTTACAGGCACATTAAATAATTCAAGGACGAAAGAACTTCGGCAGTGATTAAATAAATTGTTAAATTTCAATTTCATAATAACGTATTTAGGATATTATCAATTACTTATATAGATATCTCAATATAATACATTGAATATTATTCTTATTTGACCATGTTTCAGAATATTTCAGGCAAAAATGAAAATTGCTCTTTAAAAGAGTTGCTAATAAATGAATAGTAACATAATCATATATATGTGATTCATAATAATAATTTTATGTTTATTTCTGAAAAATAATCTGTTTGTTTTAACAACAAATAAAATCAATATATATAAATAGGGCAGTGGACTTATAGCATTTGCATATTTTTTTTGCACAGTCACAAAAATAGCAGAGTAAGAAATAAATACGTTTCATGCTTCCACAAAGCTAGTTTTGAAATTTGATTGTGCATATAAATGCATATTTTGCGGTTTTTTGGTTTTTTAGGCATATTTCTTCAATTTTATACTTTTAGATGCATATTTAAATAATTTAACATTTTACTAATATTTTTCCATCGAAGTTTTTAATTATTTATTTATATTACCAAATTAACATTGAATTTATAATTATTTTAAATTTTAATCATAATATTAATATGGTAATTGACTAATCCCAGACGCATGTTTTTCCTAAAAACTCGTCTCGACTCTCGAGAGTTGCCAATTAGATTGATTGTCGAGTTATTAATTATTTTTATAGACAGATAAGCACAAAATATCGATACGGACAACGGAGACATCTGTACGGCTGTCGTTGTAATTCATATAATTATTTGTAAAGAAGAATTATTATTTTTTGTTCAAAAATATTCATTTTAAAATGCGTATTTTATGTTTTGAAGAGCATATTTTGTATATTTAAGTGTATATTTGGTGATTTTTTAGAGCTACAAGTCCTCTGCCTTATATATAAACAATACTATAATCTAAATTCACCATAAATATTTTTCAAGTCACTCAAGGCTTTTGCCAACATTAAAGATATACATATATTGATACATTTATCAAGCTATAGTATTGTATTATGAAGTTTAAGCCTTATAATTCAGTGTTTATTACATTTAAAATTCGTTGAAAAAAACCATCGTTAAAATTTAATTAAATTTAGAAAATAAATAATTTGTAGTATAAGATATTTTCAACGTCTAATATTCTATATGAAATATTGTTGCTGTAAAAAAATGTCAAAATAAATATAGGCACATAACATCAACGTTTAATTTCGGTAAAAACAAAATACCCAATTGATGTAGAAGAGATCATAACTCTATTTGCATTCCACAGCTATTTTACATAATTGTGTATTATTTATAAGTATGTTAAATATGAACAAAACATGTATTAGTCACCCAGATATTTTCTAATAAAAAATAAAATTTCCCTAACTTTGACTTCATTTAGTGCGTTGGTAATTTGTAAATAATTTTTGAATTCTTGAAGAGTAGTCTCAAAACAGTAAGGAAACTGAAACTATTATATACATTATAAACACAATAAATAAGGGTCTTTTTTTAATTTAAAGCCTCTAGCATTTCTACAACTTTTGAATAAAAAATAAAAATAAGTTATACAAATATATACCTTTATGTAAATAATGATTAAAACTTTTTACTGTTAAAAGGTACTTATATTGGATTGACAATGGGTTCCATTTAATACTTTTATATTTATATGTATAATTTCGTATATAATGCTTGTTGGAACATTCAAGTAGGTATTGAAATTGATTCTAGAATGGCAAATCAAACTTTTTAATAAATATAATATTGTCACTATTAAAATATTTGAAGCATATACTTATAATTTATATACGTATATTCGAAGTTAAGTGAGATTATAATTTTGATTACCTAGATGAATTGCATTATTCGTACAAATATATTCGTTCCAATTTTGTATTGAAAATGTAATTATCAAAATAGTAGAATTTTTAAGAAAAAATTAAATCGTATAATCTTTTCAGTTTTATCGTTGTACAAAATGATACTAAATTGAAAATGAAAATTTAGTGTATAAATTCTATTAACTTTTTAGAAAAATTAAAATGCTACAAAATATAAACATATAACACCATCGATTATTATTATAAAGGTAAAATAATAGCTGGTGTATATGAAACACTAATGTATTGTACATAAACTTTCAGAAAATGTATTTTATTTTCTATTTTGCTTTTATGGAAAATGTATTACAAAACGATATTAATAAAGGCAGCACGTATTATTATAATAACTTAACACGCGTCAAAATTTGCGTTAGGTAAATTAGTAAGTAACACCTCTATATACCGGAAATAGTCGATCGCTGACATTTTTTCCGAAATGCAGATGTGTTTGATATTTTATTTTTAAAATTATTATTAAAATTATAAATTAAATTAAAATATTTATTTTTTTTTTACATTAATGAAATACATACATCTTAAAAATTAACATTTATGAAAAAATACGTTCGTATTGGCATCACAAACACATCTAATTACTAATACGGCAACGAATTAGTCACAATATTTCGTCGACGCGATAATATTTCATCGAAATAAAGATATACTGTAATATATACTAATGTATATAATAAAATATAACCTTATAGCTTAGTTTTTTATTTTGATATTTCAAACATTTTAAATGATCATAAAAGTGTCCATTATTTAGTGTTCCGTACTTAGAAGTTTTCCTGTAGAAAAATAGTGAAAACGTACCCGTTACTGAAAAAAAACGTTATTTAAAGGTGTCCGCTGTTTAGAGGTGTTCGTTAAGAAAAGTTTCACGGTATATGTATATAATATTCAGCAACACATTCGATTTTAGTGGTGAAATTACATATAAATGTTATATGAAGTAATAACGAATCCGATGAGCGCTAAACTTCCTTACGGGATTTTCTACGACGGTGTGTTTTGATCGAACCCGTCTCAAACAATATTCATGTAATTACAAAAATGTAAACGCTGCTAGGGATTGTTTTGACCACGAAATATTCATAACAGTTTCTCGTTGCAGCGCGTGAAATGAACTTTTACTGGAAATTAAGCTTGTTACGACGTGTCAACCCGGGTATTACGATGTCAACACAGTCGTGGCAACGTGTCGGCCGGTGCAAGTGAGTGATGTAGCTTACGTAATAATTTTAAACATACGGTTTTCTTTCGAAAAACGGTTCTTACATTAAAATGTATACTATTCAATTTCGATGTTACGACTTACCATTCGTTTTGGTAGTTAACAGCTGCAATAGATAACATTATTGAAGAAAATCCTACAAACAATTATCACACGTCAATTTAAATAAACCAACGCGGACTATGTTCTTCGAGAAAATTATTGATTGAGCTGGATTTTGAACTTGATTTGTAAAAAAAAAAATAAAATAATCGAATGGGACAAACCAAAACTGATTTTTAAATCAAGATACAATGGGTCGTGGTTAGACTTTCATAAAATCATTTATTTCATCAAAAGTAGTACAAACGTTCTCAATTTTTTTTTTTAGTTTTTCGTTTACATTTGATATATGACGAGATATGACGATATTGAAAAATGATATGATTAAATTTCCGTGCAGGTCCGATTCTAACCTTATGAAGCACTATATATGAGACTGGTATAAATACACTACAAATTAATTGGTTTTGATGTAAAATGAGAAAAATGGAAAAATAAAATCGTAGAAGTCAAATACGTATTTCTCGTTTACTTCAGAATTAAAAAATATAGCACAAGGAATTTATTTAGAATAATATTATCAGTTATAACATATATAGCGATGATTCAACATTATTTTTATAACTAATTAAATATGGTAATGCCATTTAAATAATCTATCAATAAATAAAATAGATTTAGAATAGTAATTGATGTATGAAATAATAAATTTGTTATCGTAAATATAATAATTAACAGCTAAAATAAAAATGTATTAAAGATATTAAGAAAATTTACTTGTATCGCTTTCTAATGAAAAGTAGAACAAAGAGTGTCGAACATTATTTTGTATATTATAAGTCCAAGTTAATAAAATATTAATTAAGTTTGAAAATTGTCAATTATAAAATTTTAATATAATTCAATTAAAAATGTAATAATTTTTTTAATTTTACAATTCATTTACACGTAGTTCATAGTTACTCGCATGGTTATTTTTTGGGAATTGACAATTTCAGTTATTTTGGTTCATTAATTTGACAAATAATAATTCGCAATAATATTGATTGCATTTTACAATCATTATAAAATTATATTGATTAGTGCAATATGTATTATTAATGTTATTATTGTAAACCTCAAGTGAAAAATACTCAAAAAATTACAGTAATAAGTGCAATACGTTTAAATATGCATATTATTAATAATATTTATTTTTATAGTAATTATAATTATTCTATGACATACGTCTTATATTAAATTTTTTAAATGTCCCGATGTACAATGGTCTGGCTAAATGTGTACATCGTCCGTTAGTTATATTTATCATGTGACGCATAGGAAAATCCATTCGCGACTGCATATAATTACAATAAAATATTTGCAATTGATCAGTCGAAATAAGTAAAAAAAGAGCAATTAAAAAATAATTATCTCACCAGAGTTTTACGTTTTTAATTGATTACATATTTTTAACATGTTATAATTTTTTATATGCAAACATTCAATACCAAGTCCATCACTCCGCCGCCCGTATAAGCCGATGAGTTCCAAAACGCATTCATTGCATTACTTATTAATGCAACTGCTCTAACAGTCTACAATCTCGTGATACGCATTATCGCCCATAAAGTGGTTGTACAACTTCTCCGTATATGTACCCAAATTTAATCGAAGGAAAATGAAAATCTTAATAACGGACGGGCACGAAGTAAATTTCCATTAAGTTCATTTGGGCTGTCTGTTTGCGTTAATAATAGTTACCTAAGTGCTAACAAAAACTATACCATGGATATTTCGCTGACTTGGCATTCCCGAGCCGAGCTGCTCCCCACAATTTCAAGACAAATGCGTTGGCATAAATCTTTCACAAAACTTTCTGAAGTATTTTTCACTCGTTGGAAGGAAACTTTTCGTCTTTTTTTTATCGTTCAAAGGTTTGATAGGTCGCTTTCAATCTGCACACGTTAACTGCTCTTGGGACGACTGTGTTGACAAATGATAGGGAAATGATAAATGTGAATAGTAAAGTATAAGTTATTTTTTTTTTTTTTTATTTTTTTTTTTTTAACTCGAGAAGTACGGCTTTCGTCGAATCTCAGATTTTTCCGACAAGTCGGCTGACTGGAGAAAGGCTTATTATTACATCATCGTACTGGTTATGTACGCGCACTCCGTCGTAGTACTATATATCGAAATATTTACCAAACGGCGGTGTGACAAATAAAAAACAAAACTTTTTCGAATTGCAAAATAAATCATACAACGGATGGTACATACATAAATGAATTATAAGCTCGAGCCAATGACCCGGCTATTATTACTTTAACCTTAAATCAAGGGAATATGGTGAATAAATTTATTACATGACATTCATTTTAATACATAGGTATCTTAGTACCGCATTATGTATATGCTAAATTGTATGGAAATCATATTTTTATAGAATATGAGAAAATATTTCAGGGTTTAATAACAGTTCTATCGTTCTTGGTAGGTACTAATGAATAAAGGTATGAAGGCTAATGTGTCACTTAGGAATATTCATTATAAGTTTATTGTTTGATATCCGCTTTTAAAAATACAAATGTTATTTAAACAAGATATTGGAGAAAATGTTCTACGGGACAACTATTGAACAATTGCACAATACTCTATTTCCTTGTGATAATATCCTATACAATGTTTTATAATACAGTTAAATTAAATTAAATTTTTGTTAAAACTTTTAAATTAAAACGTTTTCCTCTACACTCTAGTGTTTTAAAAAGTATTGACTTTATTAATTCAGTAATTCTTATGATAAATAAGATTTTACATTTATTTTGATTCAGATTGAAAATACGAGTATGTACCTAAATAGTCACTACATCAGGGAAACATGATTTTTCGAATTGTATTTACATTTTATAATTGTATCTCAATAGTTAATATAATAAATAATAATAATAATAATAATTTAAATGTTAATAAATTGTATTCCAATGTATATATGTAATAGAATTGTATTCAATAATATTGTAATTATTATGTAAGTCATCTCAAAAAGAAAAAAAAATAATTAAATAACTCTAGATAACATTCGTTAATATTAGTTTCTAGCATAAAATTGTTTTGATAAAAATAAAATAAAAAACATACCATTAAATAATCATCGTTTTAATATCTATGTCAACAGTATATCATTAGATGCAATTAAAATTACTTAATATGTTTACCATTTATAGATTCTTAGAATTACCATGAGCAACAAGCTCACAAAACTAAATAGCCAGTTGCTAGTTGATTTTAATCACAAAACTATACCACACGTTTTTAGTTCCAATGTTGTCCATAAAAGTTGAGCGGCAGTTAGTTTTACGTTTTCAAAATCAATTGATCCAAACGCATGGTATATAATTAAACGTACGACAATACAGATGGTCATTTGTTATACGTACTGTGATGTCAACGGGTCGTTTTCGCGTCCGCGATTGTCCCAGACGCGAATGAATGAACGACTGAATGTAAAATGCCGTTCCGCGCACGTGCACGCAATAAACTGCAATAACAAGGTCTTGCCCGAGACACGGGATTTGTACATGCATGGTTAATGGTAATAATAACGGATTGTCTACTCTAGCGATTCGGCGCTACTTATAGTACAGACAGAACAGAGTCAAATCGATCAGAAATTAGATTTTTTTTTTTTTTTTATCCTTCACCGCATAAATATTAAATAACAAATCGCTATACATATAAATATTAAATAATATAAAAGCACACAGACGTAGGCGCGCACGTAGGTATTTACAAAAAATTTATAAAGTAGATGTTTTTGTGTGGACTTGCGTGTCTATGGGTCACACGGCCTTTGCTCGTCCAAGTCGGTCGTCGCGTTCGTGCTTAAATACGCGTGCGAGAAGGACGGTGATAGCGAAAAAGGGCAAAACTATAGGAGTTGAGGAGGGGGGGGGGGTAGGGTCTGATCAAAGTATAAGACGGCGTGTTTTAAAAATACAAGGTAGGACGAAAATGCGCTATAGAACGCCGAACATAAAAACGTCGAATCTGTTACGTGTTTGGCATTTTATCTAGCAAAGCCAGGGTCGCAGCGGAGCTTTTCCTTTGCCCGGATGAATTTAATTCAATAAGACATTCGCCGAGTGTACGGAGTCTTTTTGACGCATAAAACACATTCGTGGTCGACTAGCTCCATCACGGACGACACATTAGCTGTGGCCGGTAGATTTAGTGCGCGAGCATTTGATCGTCTTTTCTCGTATTATTATTATTATTATTATTATTATTATTATTATAATTATTATTATTACCTATTATTATTAAAATTATTTAACATTCATTAGTATTCTTGAAAGGGAACGGAATAAATGACAAGGTTAGCACTCGGGAAGTAAGTGTAGTACAGTACGAGAATTATTATATTTGACGTTATACTAAATTAATTTATATCTTAGGAATCGAATTAGATGTAGGTAACCTAATCAATTTTTGGACCATATTTTTCCCGCACTTGTTTTTTTCTCGTATTTTTTTTCCTTAACTCAGTCTATCCTTCGATATTTCTCGCTCTTTATCTCTCTGTCGGTTTTTCCTTCTCTCGTTTTTTAACGATAAATAAATATAATACAATAATATAAAAAAAAAATATGCCGTCAATGATGGTTGATGCATTTATAATAGTGTTAGTTCTGAGAGGCTAAAAGGATGTCAGAGATTTTCCTTGAAGATAAATTTCAATAATTTTATTACTGTAAAGCGCACCAAATATACCGTAGTCTAATTCTGGACCCAAGAGTTTTACTATTACATTAGGTTCTACACAAAGCGCCTATGTGATTTTAATGTGAAGAATCAGTCTTTTGTATTTGAAAACAATATATGATTATTATATTAATTTAAAATAGTGTTATTATTTAAAATAAAATAAAGTAATTATAATATGTTTATTTTCATTTCCTTTTTCATATATATCTTACAGGCAAAGTAGAAAATCAGGCATTGTTATACAATCTCCGAGCACTGTGCATAATTACCGAACTTATTGGGAAATGTATGAATGATTATTTTAATTCTCAATTTGTTTCATATATTGCCCGAGTATTGTACGATATTACCTGAGAAAAGTATACAAATTCATGTTTTATTCATAATTCATGTCAATTTAAGCTAAGATAAAAATATTAATTCTTCAGTAGAAGATACCATACTGGATAATGTATTTAAAAACTCTTAATAGGAATTTAATATTTAAAGCCTCTATTTTAGGTGTTTTTTTTTAAGATTATTTAACTGCTCGGTAAGGAGTTTTTTTGATTTTTAATATATTTAATACTTACAATAAATATAAAACTTATTTTAATTACAGTGCCCAGATAATGTTAACTTTTTCCAACATTGCCTTCCAAAATCGATCATTGTTTACAGTGATCAGTGACTGTACACAATGTCTGATATCCTACTTTAACATAAACAAACTTTACCATAACACATACAACCATTAAGATATTACTGACCAAAATATTTATTTTCACTCTTCTCTGTTTATTGCTAATAATTAAGAATTATTCCTGTCACTGCTTCCCATGTCTGCAAATTTCCACATCTATCTTTACTTGATCTTTCCGTATTTTCCTTGGATACTCCAAGAGTCTCTTTATCTTTGATATGTAATTCTAAACTATTTGGTGAATTGTTCGGTTTTGAGTAGTTTTTACGTTTCATAATTACACATTACTGGCAGGATTAAAGTATAGCATATCTGAACCTATTTTTAATACCTATTATTTTTTTCTTCATTTATCCGTAATTACACTTATTAATAGCTAGTAGATTTACTATATTTTTATTTTTATTTAAAACTTTCCAGTAAAAAATATTATAGCTCAACAATAACTAAGTCATATACAATAATTGAACAAAAATATTCATAGTACGTTATTATACATAATACAATAAACTGAATATAACAGAAACTTTAAATAAAAATAATGAGTATGATAATAATAAGATAATATTATATTATCATAATCAGTGTAAGGAGGCAATATAAAAAGTGGATATAATTGGCCGACAGAAATTTATTTAAAGCGAATATAAAATATTATTGATATTGTTTTTTTTTTTTTAAAAAAAAAAAAGAAAAAAGAAAATGGGAAATAAATTAATAACTATTGAACTGTTTAATAATTTGATTTTAAGGAAAATATTTCCACAAATAACGGAAATAGAGTATTTAGAACTCTTGTTAATAGGACTAGTAAAAATACTAGGAATAGTAAAAAAATATATAGGAACATACTGGGAGATAAAGAGGATTATAAGTGACAGAAATAAATGGAGAGAAACATCAATAATCATTTAACCAATCTTCGGATTGAAAAAAAAAAAATTTAAATAAATAGGACTAGCAATGGTTATAATTATAGCTTTTAAATTGTCGAGAAATTGGAAATCGAGTTTTTGGACCTAGCTAAGGTCGTGTTGACCGTGAAATTAGCAGTCATAATGGCTTATTATTGTTGTTATCTTTGGTTTTCCTTAGAAGTGACATTATGTATTGGTGGTATGGTGAAACTGGGAGTGGAATGTTGGTGGAATTTCTCTATTTGATAATATTTAAAGTTTACCATAAGTTTTTTAAGCACCGAACATCCTTTACATGAGGTTATGTGTGATCCTGCGCATAGGGTATACATGGCGGGTTCTGACGGTGATTTGATGCATTCCGTATGTTATCTCTACATTTTACTTATCAAAAGGACTGATGTAAAAATTGCTTTTGTGAAAGTAAATTTGACAAACATGATATATAGAATGGACGAGTTATTTTTTTAGAAACTTTATTTTAATTCTGGTGTGAATTACACATTTGATTTGAAAATATCACTATTGTTTTCGGTAAATTTTAAATCGATGTAAAATAAATGCAATTGGCATTTTGTGATACGATATATAATATCAAAGATCTAAATAACTTCGTGACTCTTATCTGTTAAGTTAGCTTGTATTTCTTCAACACTAGTGGATGGGTTCAAGTAATTGATGTATATGGTGTATGGTTTAAACTGTATAGCCAAGTATGAGTGGAATTCGATCTGCTGATTGTCAGTTAGATACTAAAATAAATCATTCAATTTGAGATAAAAAAAAATAAAAATAAAAATACTATGAATTATTGTGCACTGTTTTGTTTTATAAATGTTAATTAAGCACAATTAAGTAATGAATGGTAAGTAATTACAGTAAAATGTTGAACTACATTATTTACATGCGTCATACAAATTTTAAAAACTCTTACATCCGTCTCAAATCTTGAACTTTAAAGTGATTCAAAATTACATTTTAATAATTACATCCTGAATAGCGATCTTAGACAATGTTTTGAGTATTGAATTACAGTTTTAATAATAGACAACTATAATTAAGAATTTTAGTTATATTTATACAAAACGTATGTTAAATTTTATTACACAAAGAAAATAATTATAAGTTTTTATAAAGGTATTAGCTTGATATTCTAATATTTTTATTAAATAATATTACTATAGTGGTCGCTGTAATTATTTACAAGTAAAATGCTTACGTGTTTACCCTCGTATAAATTATACTATACAACTACGTTATGCAGTATCTTACGCGTGTATAATAAACTCATTCAAAACGCAAAATATGTTTCAGCTGATGTTCTAATCATTATACAGCGATGGTGTTTTAAAGCATGATGGTTTTATGCCATAAGTTAAAATAAGTATTAAGACGACCTCGCATAAAACCATCATGATGGTTAAAATTATTTGTCGTATAAAATACATATAATATTATTTTATTATGATGTAATAACCACCCACTTATAAATTATAACCCATTTTCCTCGTTAACCGTTCAGCTGAGTATTTACTAAGTATGCGTGTAATTCAATGATGGAACTTAGTCGAATACTACACAGGTATTACGCAGCTTACATGTGAACGGAGCGGTATGAGTTATAATTGTTTTCTAACCACGTGGAAAAGATGTTTGTAAAATAAAATTATTATAACAAAACATGTTGAATGTTTTTGAAATATCTGCTGGGTAAGTAAATATATAAATTATATTTGCTATGTGTTTGTAAATGTTATTATTCCCGTTTGTAAGCTCCCCTCAAAAACAAAACGTCAACACTTTTCGTTAGAAACATAATATTGACATCTAAAATATACGCATTGTGCATGTGAATCTAATGTACGAGTATAATAATGCATGGTGTATTTTTTCTTGATGTGTCAAGCACAGTGCCGGATTTAAGGAAGGCAAATAGGGGTGCCATGATTAGGTTAGTGCAGGTTTATTTATAAACCAAGGATGCAATATAAAAATAATCCAACCATTAAATTTGACTATTTTGACCGAATAATTCATACAGAACTGTAGTTGGTTCTTTATATAGCAAACTAAAAATAACTTTAAGAGTTTTATAAAAAAAAAAAGGTTATATCTACTTAGCATAACAATTATAACGTCTCAAGGATTTGGTCATAACTGAGTCCTTAAACTACCAGAGATCGAAAGACTTTTTCATAAAAGTTGTATTAGCAACATGTATCTAGGACATGTTGAGTATGTAAAACCATTTGAAGAGTGCACGATATATTGGTATATTTATTTAAAACTCGATATCGAAGAGGGTGTGCTCTGAAATTATGCACTCAGTCGATTTGCATTAGTAATTTACCGGAGAAAACTTATTAATTACCGTCATCCTTTCTAAAGGCCATCATAGTTTTCGTTCGTTATATTGTATGAAATAATTTATGACCTTCGCACCACCATCATGCCTCCCGTGAACCCTTGTCACGTCTGCGTTCGAACACCGCATTGAATCTCTTGGTATATGAATATATATATATATAATGAGTGAATATAGCAAAAAACTTAAAAAGCCAATCAACGTGGTAAAAATATTTCACGGTATCCTTTAACTACGGGAGAAAAGGGAGTAAGGTTGATTTTTCTTGTATGTATGTGTATGTGTATGTGTGTGTGTATGTTAGAGGAAGGTACTATAGCTACCTGCGTCACTGTTGTTGGATAGACCATAAAACGGTTAATAAATAATTCATGTCGCGAGAAACTGCCGCCAATAGTGCAAAGTTGCTATAAGGAAAGCCGCTGAAGCCACTGCCGGAAGAACGCTAACAAGCCTTTGCTCTTTAATCAAAGTTTTGTTTTAAACGTGCGCGCGTATACGATTAATCGTAACTTTTGTACACATATATTACAAGAAACGTTATGTAATATATTGTATTATTATCGTTATTATTTATTATCGCGGTAATTATAATATATAATGTAATATACACGTGCACACAATATAATACTATGTGCGTTGACGTGCGAACGGGTAACTACAATAATAATTATAATAATAATAGTAATAATAATAATATTGTCTCGGCTTTTCGACGGTCGTTATAATTATTTGACGTGTGAGCTCGCGCGTAAAACAAAAAGCTTATTGTCGGCCGAAGTGGTTGTCGGGGGTATACCTTCCGCGGTGCGACGTTTTAGCGCGATGGTGAACAGGTACCCGCTACAGAGACGAAGCCCTCGCACAATGCACGCTCGTCTTACGCGTTACGATCGCGACGACGACGTCTCGTCATTGTTCGATGAATAGGTAAAACGTTCTATCTTCCCCCTCCCACCCCCGTCGCGACGATGCCGAAGGGATCTCGCTTTTACCATGTACGCGCACGGATCTCCGAAACAAGTCTCTGCCGTTCGCGATATTGTTATGTTTTGCACCGACTCCGGAAACGAACTCCAACAGTTATTTAGGGCCGAAAGTTGTCATGCATTTGTGTGTGCACAAATAATCAATCGCCCGATATTTAAAAGCAAATTAATGCAAATATTTATCGAAACGTTGTGTTGAATAATTCAATGCGGAAGGACAAATTATATATTTATGAAATATATGAGGAATTAAAAAGAATAGAAATGTTTATAACTTTTTAAAATACATTTTTTTCCTTAAATCATAAAGATGATCTATACATAATGTACAACTATTGTAAAATTACTTTTCAGACGGACAATCATCTTCATCTATGCTCGCACTATCTCCCAGCCGTCTAACGTTTATTTATAATGTACAAAAAATTGAGCATTTTTGGTTTTGACACGTACGTTTGACAAATCAGACTGCTAAATGTTACTGCACTATAATCTCCGCCTTATAGAATCGTATTCGGAACGATGATCACATACACGGATTGAGTGCGGTGCTGTCGAAATGTTATTGGACAAGTCGACGAACAGCGAGCGGATTATTTATGTTTTCGTCCGAGCGCAGACGAAAAGTGCATGTGTACTTGTAGTGTTAGGTCAAGTGCAACGTCAATGAAGTGCAGAGCAGTACCGTTTAAATTTACAAAATACTATTCAGCCAGGACGAAATGGACAATGAGTGGACACACGATCAACTGCCTCCAAGGGAAGGCTCCTTTTGGTAAAATTGGTATACTTAAGATTGTTCTCGTGCGGATCACGGATAATGTAAATACTAATTTCATTAGTGGGTATGCGTAATATATTGTACAAAATATTATGGAGGGTATATTTACTACATTAAAACATACGAGTAAACCTTTAATTCATCGTAACACATTATAAGATATTATGGACAATAATATCATAGTAAATAATGTTTTAATATTTTATGAAAACATAAGCAAACTTAATGCCTGCCAAATAAGATTTGTACTAAAAATATAGTTGCAATATATTCGATGTATAAGGTTCTGTCTAATATAAAATAGAATTACAATTCTTCAATTAACTTGGTTAAATTACACAGAAAATAAATTACATTCAAATCACTTGTGTAATATACCTATTATTGTCATAAAAATATTCATTTAGTCAATGAATAAAAAATGTATTATTTATGAATAACAGAAATGGCTGGTGTTATATTTGAATTTATTATACAACTACTATATCAGTAATATGAACAGTGGACACTGGACATTTCTGACATTGAAACTAGATTTAACGACACTCGAACTAAAAAACAGTTTCCATGTTTGAATATAATAATCATATACGATGATATAACTTTAATTTTAAACAAATTATCTACCAAACAATAACAACAAATTATCTTTAGGAATTGCATATACATACGAGTATATAGTCTAATCCTTTTAATAAACATCTGATTTGGCTGATTTCGATTGTATATAAATCGTTTTATTAAACTATACGTGTTATAATTGTGTAAATATTTCTCTGAATTAGACATGCATTGTTTTCAGTTAATTCAAAAGACTAACATAATTAAGAGTGACAAGTGTCATTAATGTATAACTTTGTTTGCCAAACTAATCTCATTTAAATTATAGCGATTATTAGTGATAATTACATATATTTACACAATATTTACTATATAAGCAAGACAAGTGATGTAACGCAATAAAATAAATCAACTGTATATTAAATTTCTTATTATTATAAGTATAAAATTGACCAAGGGTATATTAAACAATATTAATGCTTATTTCATATGAAACGTTGAGACTTATGAATATAAAAACCACTTACTGTATATTGAATGAAGTAAAGATTTACAGTGTACAATTTTCCAATACTTTTACCTATATATTTTATATACCCTTACTAATTAGTGTAGTTTGTTAAAAGGGGTAAAATACAAAAAAGTTTTTAAAACGTGACTAACTTCTATAACCAAGAAAAGCGTGCCAAATGAGCAATACCTTAACATTTTCTTTAATATATAATATCGTACGAAAAAAATTGTTTGTAATTATCCATAGTATGAAAAATAAATATTTCTCACAGTTATTTCTTCAAAATAAATAATTGAAAAAGAAACATACAAAATTGAAATTTTTTGGTGTATTAGTTTTTAAATTAAAAAAAAAAAAAAAAAAAAAAAAAAATAGTAAATAAATTATTTTGGATTAATAGATAAGTTGTGAATTTTAAAGTTTTTTTTTTTTTTTTTGGAAAATGTTTTTAAGCTACTGAGAAATTCGAGAATTATACTTTCCAAAATACCATTTATATAAGATTTCCAATAAATTAATAACTGATTAAAGTGCTCTAAACGCTCAGTGTTAGAGCATTTAAAACACTTTTACCAAATAGAAATGCATTCACTACTAATAAAAAAAAAAAAAACCTAAAAGTTCTGGAATTACGTAAAAACTAAAACGAGCATAAAATAAAAATTTTATAACTGTAATTCAGTAGTTTTTCCTTTCTAAATGTGTGTATGTTAAAATTAAAGAAAAATAATAAAATAACAAAATATTAGACTTAATTAATTTCATATCCATATCTTCTTCACTAGTATAATATAAACCATATTACGGAAAAAATGCTACAGCTTTTGGTACATTAATGATGATTAGTTCCTATATTTCGTTTTCATTTTAAAAATATAGAGTTGTTGGCAAAAATACTTTCCCGTCTTGTTACCTCCAAAAGAGGTCGAAAAAATGTGTTTCTTGAAATATTTATTTTTTATTTGTTATAAAATATATTTGAAATACATTATGTAATAATCTTAATTTGAATTACTATCTATGTTGGTCACAAGTAACAAATTTCATGGCTACAATTGATAATTTTTTATTTCTTATAATTTCTAATATATTTATTAAATATTAATTACTATTTTAATGTCAAGATTAATGTAGGTGGTTTTCTGTATTTAAAAAATTAAGTAAATTTTTTAAATTTAATTTTGTGTTCTTTTCTACCTTGTAATTTATTGCAAATTAATGAAAATTATTGATTTAACAATTTACTACACAATTATGTGATATTTTTATAAAAATATAAATAATATTAAAAGACATAATTTATTATTTCATTTTGAATCATGGACAAATTTTCAAATGCTCTTATTGAATTTGTTATATATTTTTTTTCAAACGTCCGTACACTTAAAGCTTAGTGATTTGGTATGTACCTTTAAATACTTTTATTCGCGGTAAATTACAGTAAATAATATTAAAATATATTTTATTTACCCTTTAAACCGCGTACGTTCTGTCAAATATTTTATTTGTTTGATGTGAAAATGTTTTAAAGTAAAATTTGTATTTATTTTTATTTTTTCTATATATACAAACTGTGAACGCGAGTTGCTTATTAAGTCCTGTGATCGAAAAATAGAATTGGATATTGCCTCCGTAGCCTGGCATGACCCTGTAAAAGGCACTTTCTTCCTTATTCCATATAATATGTATTAACTTTTAGAATTGAAAGGCGGTCCCATGACGTGTAACGTCGAGATGTTCGCCTTTGACGTACTGTTTCTACTATTTTGCCCCATTTGCGTAAAAACCCGTTTTACTTTTCTTTTCTCTCTTTCGCACACCCTCTTTGTTTCTCTCTCTCTCTTTCTTTGTGTCTCTTCTCCTCCCCGCGCTGCCACGTCAACTCTTTACACACAGTCGTCCTACAATGCGTTTTTAATACAATATATACATACATACACATTTTATAGCACAAACTACACATTTCAATACAATTTCAATTTAGTCTTTCATTACCAGTATTTTTTTTTCACGACTACATAAAAATAAAACATTACACACATACACACACAGAGCACACAGAAACAGGTATTAGGTAGGTAGATACCACAACCGTTAGCTTATAGCGTGTTCAATACAGTTACCGTTCGTAAATATAAGTATTTTCAACACTGTATTTAAATCGAAGGCGAGAAATCGAGAAAAGAACACATAAATAAATTGAATATTATAGGTGTGTGTAAACGCATGTCGTTTTTTCATTCCCCCCCTCTCATCCACCTTAACGATAGCTGTGAACTATATATGCACGCTGTGCGTGATGAATTTACTTACTCAGCTTTATGAACAAAAAAAAAAAAAAACAGGTTAATAACACTTTGTACAGGTATTCACTTCAAAACGTCTGGGCGCACGCGCGCGCATATGTGTTGCTCTCTCAAAAAATTCTAATTAATTGCGGCGTTTGGCAATTGAAGGACACACGTGTTGTGGTTTTTTTTAATTTAATATTATAAATCTACCGTTATGAGATATAAAATGTTATTTCATACTGACCTATGCCTCCGATGAGTCCGCCGTCTAACCAGATCAGTATGCAAAGGCAGGTGCGCAACGTGCCCATCGCGGGATGGCAACTGACTTGCGGCATGCGTGGTGGCAACGGCCGAATGCCAGGCGGGAAAATCGTCGACGCGCCCCCGTCGCCGTCACCGCTGTTACCGCGGTTACAAGTCAACGCCGCACGTGTTTTCCACCACAACTACTACCGCGATCGGGCCTTTACGAGGAAACCGAAACGGGCATGTTCTCTACGCCTGAACGTATACGATAGGTTCTCCGATACGTTCGGCGAAAAATGATGTTATCGATGTAGGTACTGTTGAAAATCTCAGAGTTGGAATGGCATCGAACGGATCAACGTGGAAACATTGCGTTTTCAACAGTAATAGGTTTACTGGAAATTATCAGAAAACCAAAACTGTGTCCTGAAATGATCAGAGTTCTATGTACACGCAGAAACTCTTGTTATTATAACGACTTTTAATCATACAAATAAAAATCCCATCCGAAAATACAACATATTTACAAACTCTTTAAGTACCTACCATAAATAGTATGCAAGCTAATTTTCAATTCTATGACAATTTAACAATAATGATAAATAAAAAAAGCAAAACAAATATAAATCAATATTACGTAAATACCTGGTATAATATACATGGAAACGAAGAAGTAGACCGTCAACAGAAATATCAAATTACAATGAAATAAATTGTTCTGATATAAAAAAAAAAAAAAAAAAAACAATAAAGAAAAGCTCATTTAATAATTGGCAAAAACATTGGTTGAAAGAAACAACGAAATTAAACAAAGCATAGAAACCCAAATCTAGACAATCAGAAAAATAAACACAACAATCAACCGATTAATAATCGGCCATACTCGTCTAATACATGGTAATTTAATGGACAACAAGGAACCAACAACATACACTTCATACAACGAAATGCTATCAATCAACAGATTGTTGCTTATACTATCCCAAAAAATCAAATATAATATCTCAATTTATCTGTATGAAACCATAGGATCAACAATCACTGTCAACGTCATATTTTTTCTCAAGGATATCGGATCTCACAAATTAATTTAAAAAAAATAAAAATATATTATTTTCTGTTAATTCATTTAATACATAGATACAATAATGTAGTTTAGAAAAAAAAAATCATTAATGGCCACAGCAGCTTAAGTTGTAATTCAAATCAATACAAAAAAAAAAAAAACAAAAAATTATCTTGAATATTCGTTTTGAGATTAGTGACCAGACCGGAATACAACGTATCAGTAAAAGTTTTTGTATTGTCGAGGATTTATTTCTGATATAATTTACTATTCCATTCAGTTCATACTTGGAACACTTTATTATAAACCAAATCGTTTGAAGACCAATTATATCTCGTTGAGTATTGTGAATCATAAAATAATATTAAATTAAATTAAAATTAAAAATCAGCAAAATGGTTAATATTAATAAATGTATATGTAAATAAAAAATATATACAGAGAAATAAATAAATAAATAATTTATTGGTCTGGAGAATTATTATATTTTTAAAGTATGACCGTTTTTAAATAAAATGCATCATCAGTTATATAAAAATTATTAAAATTGCGACTGAATATGAAAAAAATAAAGGTAGGAATACTTTGGGCAAAATAGATTTAATTTTAATAGAAGTATTTAAAATGAACTGTTACTAAATATACAGGTAGATATGTTAAGAAATACATAAAATTTAGTTATTATTATTTATTATTGTTGATAATAAATCTGAATTAAATATGTTAGTTCAATTTAATATATTTAAGATCATATATTTATATATATACTCGTATTATAAATATATCAAGATATAATATCATTTAAAAAAAATTATTTAAAAAGCTTTGTAACATGTTTGGTACAATGTATTCATGCTAAAATCATTTTTCGAAAATTAACTTTATTAATATTTTGACCGTGGGAAGTTTGGTAAGTTTTTAAAAGGACCTCCATAGAAATTAGTTGATGATCCTTCTACGTAGTGTCCTCTTTATAATATAATATATATTTTTAAACAATCAGAATTTGAAAAAATTATTAACTTTAACAAAAAAAGGTGTACTTAAAAAAATATTTTGTGTTGTATAAACTTCAGTATAAGTAGGTATAATTTTATAATCTGTAGGTATACAGTATAAATGAATAAAACAAGAGCTGTGGTAAGATTTACTTTGTGATGTTTGTATTTTATATGAATACATTCACTGCAGTCTGATATTATTTATTTTTTGAATTCTAAATTTTCTTCAGATTATAAAAAACATACAAATTTTAAATGTAATTGAATAGATTTGTTTTAATAAAATTAAAAAAAAAATTAAATAATATACTAAAACTTTTAAATATAACTTTTGGCCCAACATCAATTCAGTTCATTAATTATAGGAAATCCTTTTTTCAATTATAATTTGTTATTTTTAATATGACAAGTACATTATACAAACTCTAATTATAAAATGATAAATTTGATCACGGTTGTCTGGGTAGGTAATGAATTGATATTATTTTAAAGTTTTAAAATAAAGCAAATATACATTTTTTTTTAATTATTATGTTAAAAAACATGATGTATTAGATTTTATAAATATTATAGGCTTATTTACATTTTAATAATACAATACAATCGCAATACATTTCTGAATATAAACATTAATATATTATACTTATGTTATATATTGTTATTTGTTTTAATTATTTTAAAACTTAAGATTAAATGATGCAAGTTTAACATTTATTAATAAATAATATTAATATTATTAATATTTATTAACATTTAACTATCTATTTTTTTTTAATTGTTACTGTCATTTATTATTTTGAAAAGATAATGGATTTCACTGAACATGGTCGAGTAAAGCCCCTAATTATAAATACATTTTTAATAAATAGCATCTAGTAAAATAATTTTGACTATTATGATACAATTTTAGTCAGATATCATTATATTTCAATGAGCTAAGTATTTCTACTAAATTAAAAACTCACATGTTACAATACTTTTATTGTTTACATTATATACATTATATAGTAATGTATATCATATACTATCATATTTTTAAGTAGACAATATTACTTTTGCACGAGCCTGCTGAAGTATAAGAACAAACAAAATAATATTAAGTGTAAAGTACAAAGTAAAACATAAAGTTCAAATATTGTGAAATAAGTCTATGTATGCATAACACGATCAAATAAAGTAGTGCCTATATTTATCCTATATTTCTATAAACAGTAAAATTAAAATTATCAACTAAATAAAATCAAATACAAAAAATACGTAACTTTGTTATTAATCTAACCTTACATTGTGTATTTATGTCACATTTCTCATTAGAAGATGTTAAATTAATATGGCAATACAAATTATACTTAAGTAGCTACATAAATATTTATTATTGTATTCAAGTACACGATAAATCATAATTGCTTGAATAAATATTCCATAATATATTTATATTATTTTAGCATAAACAATTACGAAGGATACAGCTCCAAATTCGCTAAAATGAAATACTTTTCATTAATCGTAATAATATTACAGAAATATTGATAAATAAACGTTAATATTATAACATCAATGATGACTAAAAAAATTGTAAGTTATCAAGTTTCAAATATAAAATACACATGTAACTTTTCTGTATTGGTCATCTATATGCTAAATGTTATATATTATATGCTGTATATTATGTGCTATATTCTAGATGTACATCATATTTTGTGTTAAATTATGTGAATATGTATTATAATCATTTAAGTCAATGTGCTTTGTCAATAAATCATAATCTATATATATAAAAATGGAGACAAAAAATTGGAAATTGCATCAGTTGAGAACGGCTGGGCCGATTTGGCTCAAATTTTTTTTAAATGATAGAGAATGTCGTGGAGCGGGTTTATAGGGTTATATATGGACCTAATTCTACCCCCGGGAGGTGGTCAAACAAGAATTTAGAGATTTACGATAGAAATTGTTGTTTTTGTTTATAAATGGTTATATGATATGGATAAATGGTTATAATTGCTATGGGGGTTATAAGATTTGAGAATAATATTTATTTATTAGTGGTTAATATAATGAATTACCCGACGTTGCAAGGTAACCAAAAAACATAAATAAGTACTTTGAATATTTTCTATTTAATTGTGTCATTAAAAATGCCAAGAAGACGCCAGAATGCCAATTTTTGTCGTAGAACAAATGCAGCTACAAACATGAGAAATAGAAGAGCGCAAATAACAGACGAACAATGCCAATCCGATAGTGCGAATGATTCGTAGTTGACTCACGCAGAGCAAATGATCAACTACGCCAACAGGTACATCGAACATTTATATCTGATTCATTTCTGCGTCTAGCATTCCAGTATGAGCCCGATATTGAATATTATGCTCATTCAAAAGTAGTAATTTGTGCTATGGACAAGGAATGCCCGCACTGCTATACTCTCAAATTCAAAAATGAGCCAGTCTGGATGCGTTGTGCGTCAGGAAAGATGCAACTACCTGAAATTGAAACACCACCTGAACCATTGAACGGTTTACTTATCGGTACGGATCCAGATTCTAACGTGTTCTTGAAGTCAATTAGAACATTCAATTCATGTTTTCAAATAACATCGTTCGGAGCAACAGAAATAGTTCGTAATACTAATGCAAATGGTTAACAATACAATTCTATACTACGGATTTTAGTACGTTAAGGTTAGATTAGGATTATGTATTAATTGATTATATTAATCCACCGTATTATGTCAAACTTGGTATAACTTTGATACTTTATTAGATTTAAATCATACATTAAGGTACGTACAAACAGCACTAGGTCCGCGATCTACCGCAGGTAGATTGCCTACCTGATAATATACTGCTGTGAATCAAAATTTTTATTCCGGAGAGAAAACTTAAGATAAATCTAGAACATCATCCACCGAATATTAAATAACGAGTTGAACAAAGTTAGAGTCATATAGAGTTGGTATATTTAAGGAGCAACGAAGTGCACGGGATCAGCTAATTATTTATATTATTAACTATATGAATATTTAGATAATTTATTTTACCGTTTTGATGTAGGTAATTCAGTAATATTAACGTCATTGCGTAATGTACTGAATAAGGGAAACATTTTCTTTTTTTTTCTAAGTTATACGTGTTTTTATTATTTATTCATGTGAAGTTTTTACAAAAATTATATTTATATAATTTTATCATTTAAATTGTATTCAACCTATGATTTTTAAGCATGCAATAGGATTTAATTGTAAAATAATGCAATTTTTTCCTAAGAACTATAAATAATTTGATTGAATGTTAATGAAAAAAATATATTTTAAAAATCTTTAAACAATTTATAGATTTGGTCTTTATAATAATTTTTAATTTTATTTAATACATATATTACACTGTATTAGATTGAGTGTCCTAAGATATATTATTTTTTTATTTATTTTAAAAAATAACTCTTTATTGAATATCCGGTACATTATATATGTTGCAGCTAGTACCTAAAGGGTGGTTAAACTTAAGATAATCCAACTTATCAAAAGTTTAGCCAACGCTATTGGCTAATGTCAACAATTTTGACCTTATTTATAAACAACTAGCTGAATTACCCGGCTTCGCCTGTGTGTGGTTTTTGTTTTATCAAAATAAAATTCTTAAATCAACACAAATTGTTGTGTTTTATAAAAATGTTTTTTACTTAATGCTATCAAGTGCTAAATAGTAGTAGTTGCTGAATTTTAAAGACAAAAAAAAAATAATAATCATATTAAAAAATGATTCTATCCTTATATATAACTTTTTTATGAATATTTACAAATGATACGTAGTTGCTCAATTCTAATATGGCTTAAGTCAAAACCTCTTGGTATACCACATTTAGAGTTTTATTTTGTGGTGCATAAACGGACAAATGGTAAATAAAATATTATATTTGTAGTTAAATAATTTAGGGAAACATCACACAAACACGCACAGTTTACTGATCACAGTCGCAGTACACTGATTAACCAACAATCGGCGCGCGTTCGGCGCTGGTGGATCGTAAGTCGTAACACATTTATCGCATTTCGGTAAGAAATGCATTATTTTTTTTTAGTCGGTGTTTTCTATACAACTCAATAAATTTAATATTATATAGACTTGGAACAATTCATTACACACACAAAAAAAAGGTCAGAGTCCAGGTAGACGGAAACCCTTGGACTGCCATGCCGTATTTCCCATTATCGGCCGACTGCTATTGTTATTATTATATGAATTAAGATATACAAATTACACATAACAATTTATTTTTAGTGATTTCAACCCATTTAAATCAAAATTTTGAAAATCGGGCGACGTGGTGACATTCAGGAAGGTATTTGGATCAACTTTGTGAAAAAAAATTGAGAAAAAGTTAAATATTGTCATCACAAAATTGGTACATAAAAAAGGCCTGTTATTTTATATATATAAGGATTAACACCATTCAGCCGCACTGTCTAATGAATACATAACATAATTCGATCAAATAATTTAACGATTTATGTCATGCAACAGTTAAAATTTAAAAAAGAACCGGATGGGCCTCGCTCTGCTGTAAACTTGGGGGTGAAGTGCGACTCTTCATAGGATAGGTCATTATAATGGATTTGTTAAATTTGAATTCAATGATAGGCATCATTGTATACGAAAAACGATTCTGAACGGAGATGATATGTTTGTCTAGGACATATTACATTGTTATTTATGAATATTGTAATAAGTATATTTTATTTTGAAACGATAAATATATTTTTTAATTAGGATGGGTTGGCAGTTGCATACAGTGACATAGTTTGTCAGTCTAGAATATTATACATTAAATTATATTTTGCATGTAATTTTATGTCAATATTCGCTGTTCAAACGCTTATAAAAAAAAATTGTGCCTATGGATTTTAATAATTTTTGAACGACATTAAGAACTACTTCTGTGGAATCTTCTATTAAATTTTAAAGTATTTTGTAGGAGCCAAATTTTTTTTATCACCGATTATAAAAATAAAATGTAAAAAAATCGAATATTTTAAATGCCTATAAGTGGCTAAAAAATTAATATTATATTTTGAAAAAAATATGACATAAAGGAAATACCAATCTTAACAGCTGGTAGAAATTTCAAAAATCTGCGACTTATACTTTTTGAATTATAACAAATATTAAAAGTCGTTTGAGAATAAATCGCTATTTTATGCAATTTCGTAAATATTTAAATTTCAAACAGTCGTAAAATTTTTTCCTCCAAGTCCGGTATAAATTTTTTTAAAGATTTTTGAAGAGTAGCTTATAGATAACCTAGTGTTAAAATTTTGAACCTTAAGTATGAAACTGAATTTTTATCTACAAAATAACTTGCAAATGTTCGCAATTTTTACATATTTCTTATAAATTGGAACTTTGAGCACTTATAAAAAAAAATTGTGACTTACGATTTTAGATTATTTTTATCAGTTAAGGAACAACTTATAAGAAACCTTGTATTAAATTTTCAAGATTTTCTGGCCGGCCAAAAAAATTTCGTTATTTTAAAAAAAAAAAATTAAAAAAATTGAAAATTTCAATTGTCTATAAATAGCTCAATAAAAGTCAAAATACTTTGAAAATTTAATGGTGTATAGAGAACGCTAATCTAAACATTTGGTGAAAAGTATTTACTTCGATTAGTTTTAGAGTTGTAGCAAAATAAAAAATTTTATTTTGTCGAAAACTGGTTTCGCGTAAAAACTCCCGTTTTTCCCTTATTTTTTTAGGGTTTTTCCCGTCGCATTTAAAAAATATTGAAAATTTTTGAAAAGTACCAACTAGATTCACTTTCCTTTCAGAAAAGTTGCTACATAAGCAAATCGAAGCATTTTTACTGCCAAAAAAAGGTGTCGTCAGACACAAAAATAAAAAAAATAAAAAAACACACATCATTGTAAAACCAATAGATTCCATCGCTCCGTTTAGAATCTAAAAAAAATTATTATTATATTATTTATTTATTTATACTATAATATTTTGTTAAATTGTTATGGAATTTTGAATTATATAATTCGAGTACAGATAAACTTTAACATTTACATTTTTTTATTTATTTATACAACCACCTTTACAAAAACATTTTTAAAAACCTTGTAATCTCCTTATAATGATTCAAATAATTTGATATTTTCCATCGTGCATTATATATGTTTACTAAAATATTTTGTACGGATCTTAATTTTTTACAAAATACACATCACCTTAATCAGACTTAATAAGTTTTTCTTTGTCTCTAATTTGAATAACGTCGTATCTTACGTCAGCACACAATTGAAAGCGATCAAATGTAGATGAATATTGCAATAAATAAACATTTTGAAATAGTAACGAAACACACACAATTAGGAACAATACTTAATGCATAACGTATAATTGATGTTTTTGCAATTATTTTACTTACCACATGCATGGCTCACCTACGTCCAACTACCAAAGATATCAATAGAAATTAAAATTTAGTTTTAATTATATGACATAAACTATTTAATCATCAGTCAAAAATAGTTGAATAATTTTATTTTACCGGCTAGTGTTAACATTATTTATTTGTATTGGTGGCTAAAATCTGAATTTTTGAGGTTAGCCAATAACATTGACTTAACTTGTAATTAGCCGGCTAATTTTAATCTTAGCCATCCTACGGACATTAGCCATCATATAGATTCAGTATTATTATTTTATTGGAATATATGTTTTTAAATGTACGATTTACAATGTTTGTATTTTATTATTTTAATGATTTATTTCAAAATGTGTGTTGACATCTGGTATTTTCTGGATCAATTATTTTTTAATTACTTTTTTGCCAAACAGTCATTAGAATAGAAATAAGTTCATACTAAAGTGGATCTATTTAAGATTATCTATCAATTTTTCGATACAATAATAAAAATAAAATAATTTTTATTTTTAATATTTTTATAAGCATTATAGAAAGTCTACATTGTTGGGTTGTTGGATAAAACTAATTCTCGGATGGTTAAGTCTTAGAGTCAAAATTGAATTACGGTAAAAGAAAACTACAAATATTATACTGTTTAATTTGTGGTATAGAATGTTAAAAAAAAAATATGACGTATTTATAGGTCACCACTTTAATAGGAGAAGAATTAAAAAAAAATCTCAATGTTTTATTCTCTAAATTATAACTATACTCTAACCGATTGTGTACTGATTATCAAAAAACATATTAAACTAAATCTAAAATAAGGATTTTTTTATGAGTAATTGAAAACAAAGTATATTTTAAAATTATGAAGGTAGTAATTTATTGGTTCATCATTTTCACGTTAATATTACGATCAAATAATTAATACAAATATTTTGAAATTCATTTTTCTGGCACTACAATAAAAAACCAAAGGTTAAGTAGTCATTGAAGTCTGATTGGCCAGAATCCTGGTTAATTTCACTGAAGATTCCAAACTGGTTGAGAGAAGGGTGTTGATGTGGGAAAAATATCTCAAGTAGGTAGTTTCTTTTATAGGGTTCTAATATTGTTATTTGTTGTCTAGGCACTATTGTTATTAAATTAACCGTAGATGACACGAATGTTTTGTATCAAGTAAATATTCATGAGACACACAATAACATATTAATGTTATTATTACTTGGTGATTATTAAAAAAGAGTCGTTGATTTATTATTTTAGAATTATAATGTATAAATATAAATCATTATTCATTGTACTATAAAAAATATATCGAAATATTTGAATACACTGATAATTTCGAGCTTACAATATATATATTTATTACATTATTAAATTTTTTTCAAATATTTATTTTTAATTATTCATACGGTTAAACTACAGTTCTATATAACATCAATTTATTTCATTGTAAAAAGAGAGGAAGTGCATATTAATTTAATTTACTAAAATAGTGTCACAAATGAGAGAAATAAATAATATAAGGAAATTATTATTCTGTGTTATTTTAGAAAGTTAATTAATTTTATGACAAGGAATATTTGTGAAGCCAATATTTTTAAAGTTATAATTAAAGAATTTACATAACACAATTAATTTTTCTTTTTAGCTATTACATATTATCAAGTAAATTGTAATTTTTATATTGAACAATGGTGAATTATCGTTTAGATTTAAGTATAATATTACCTAAAATATTTATAATCCTATACATATTATATTATATCGGACAAATTTTAGGGAATTCTAGTTCCTATATTTTTACTATATTTATTATTTAGAAGTTCGTTATATGATATAATCTAGAGATACTTATATATATATATACTAGTTTTTATCTATATTAAAATAATCAAACTTGATACAAACTGGCTAGTATAATTTCGTATTTTAACATAAAAAATCGTAACTACGTACTAGTTATTAATAAACAAATACACTTTTTAACTAATTTATAAGTATAAACTTATATTTTTAATTCTCAAATAATTAAAATATATAAATTGGTAGGATATTTTTCAATTTTTTTTTCTTATTATTAAAAATTTAAAGTAAACATTTAATAAATAATTATAAGCTTGATATTTATTTATTTTATTATTATATCAATATTTTGTTAAGAATTGATACAATTTTATATATAATGACATTTACTCGTACCTACTGTTAACTTTAAATATTACAAACACTTCCTTACATCAATTACTTACTTTTTTTATTTAAATGCTTTTTAGAAGCTTTATTTTGAATCTATGAAAACGTTATTTTGATAAAACGTGGAAATATCGTGATAAAATGTGGACATTTCAGGTTTTTAAAAAATTGTTTTCGTATAAGTTTACAAAAAGTAATTTAATCAGTATATACGTACGATATAAACATTATATTAGAGTGTTAAACATAAAAGTAAAAAAATGTAAAAAGGTACATGATATTTGCAGAACTTTTTTTTTAAATAATAATTTAAACAAAATTGAACAATTCATTTTGCGGTGAAATATTATTCCATTTGGATGCAATATGCATAAAAATAAACTTTTAATATTAGGTTCATATTTAAAAAATTATATACATTTAGTATACATATATTATATACATATTACATATGTTTTCATTTTAATACTTTTATTCGTATACTTAGTTTAATTAAATAAACAAGAAATAATTGATCAAAACAGAGCATCTATATCCAAAGTTATTTTGTGAATTTTAATATTTAAAAGTTTTATCGGGTATAGGTACATTACTGATTTCAAATAAAAGTCTATTGTTGCGTTAATAGTATTTATTTGAATTTAATTGGAAACTATGATGAATTATCGAATTAAATATATATTATTCTATATATGTATTAAATAATAAATTCACTTTTTTATTAAAATAAATTATTTAATGGTTAAATTATTCAAATGTTAATTCTTCATGTTGACAACTTTTGCCACTACCATACAAAAACTATAAATTTTACTGATATGATATTTATATATGTATATCTTTATGACATTTTTCAAATGTTATCTTTATATGTACATTTTCTGTACTTCTGATAAATTATTGAAGGAATAGAACAATTACATTTGAAGATCTAAAGTTTATTAAAATTGAAATTAAAAAGTGAAAATGGTTAGACTATAACAAGCAAAAGAGTAATTTATCGAATCAGGATATGAAGAGCGTGAATAAAATAACTCGAATACCGTTTTGTTTTCTTATTAACCAAGTATTTTATACAAAAAATTTTTGTTTCAAACTGAAAAGAGAAATGTACTGATTTTAAGATTATATTTTTTCTATTATCTCTAGTCATTAAATCAACATCAAAATTAATATAATATGTTGTACTGAATTTCGAAGTATGAAAGATGCCATACTTGTTATTTTCATGATTTAGATGTTAGATATTATGGCGTTTACCTAAATTTGATTTCCGAATACAATTTATCATTGTACTCAAATACACGGTATACCATGTTATAACAAAAGATTCGATCTCTATAGTTTCCTAATGACATTCTTCATTTTCCATTCCTGTGAATTTAAACTAATTTGTCTAATTGTTGAAAAGACACGAAATGTTGTTTACCATAAAGGTTCTATAACGTTTCAAATATGAATCAGACATATGAATATGGATTATGCAGTTAACTGATTACTTTAAATAATTTCCAAATTATACATGACAATAAATAACCTTTAAATAGATTATACGAAAATGTAAATGATAAAAGTAATTTTAAGTTAATTAAAGTTGATGTATTTACGTATAGATTGTTGACTTTTTATTGAATTTCAATAACATTATGGTATAAAAGTCTACTATTCACATTAATGGTGATTATACATCATGTTCAAAGGGAGGCAGAGGGTGAAAATAAAGCCAAGCCTCTCTCCTCATAGAATTTTTTACACCAATATAATATGTACATATGATAAATAAATAAATATACTCGTAATGTATTGTTGGATCAGCGATATACTAAATTTAAAAAAATCCACCTATCGCTCCTCTTTAAACTGCCACTGATTTACACTTAATATGCATAATAAATATATATGCAAAATATGCATAATAAATATATATTACTAAAAAGTTGTGTTCAAAACGTTCACTTAAAATTGAACTCGTTTACGTTTATGTTAATTTTAGATTCTGAACGGAGTGAAGAATGTATTGATTTTACAATGATGTGTGTTTTTTTTTTTTTTTTTTTTTTTTTTTTTTTTTTTTTTTTTTTTTGTGTCTGTCGACACGTTTTGGGGCAGTAAAAATGCTTCGATTGCCTTATGTAGCAACTTTTCTGAAAGGAAAGTGAATCTATTTGGTACTTTGGGGTCAAAAGTTAAAAATTTCCAATATTTTTTAAATGCGACGGGAAAAACCATAAAAAAATTTGGGAAAAACGGGAGTTTTTACGCAAAACCAGTTTTTGACATAATCAAATTTTTTATTTTGCTATAACTCAAAAACTAATCGATGTAAATACTTGAAATTTTCACCAAATGTTTAGATTAGCGTTTTCTATACACCATTAAATTTTCAAAGTATTTTGACTTTTATTAAGCTATTTATAGACAATTGAAATTTTCAATATTTTTAAGTATTTTTTTTTTAAATAACGATAAAATTTTTTTGGCTGCCTAGAAAATCTTGAAAATTTAATACAAGGTTTCTTATAAGTTGTTCCTTAACTGATAAAAAAAAATCTAAAATCGTAAGTCACAATTTTTTTTTATAAGTGCTCAAAGTTACAATTTATACGAAATATGTAAAAATCACGATAATTTGCAAGTTTTTTTGTAGTTAAAAATTCATAAAATTTTTTCTGTTCATACTTAAGGTTCAAAATTTTAACACGAGGTTATGTATAAGCTACTCTTCAAAAATCTTTAAAAAAATTTGTACCGGAATTAGAGGAAAAAATTTTATGACTGTTTGAAATTTAAATATTTACGAAATTGCATAAAATTGCGATTTATTCTCAAACGATTTTAAATATTTTTTATAATTCAAAAAGTATAAGTCGCAGATTTTTGAAATTTCTACCAGCTGTTAAGATTGGTATTTCCTTTATGTCATATTTTTTTCAAAATATTATATTGATTTTTAAGCCACTTATAGGCATTTAAAATATTCGATTTTTTTACATTTTTTTTTTATAATCGGTGATAAAAAAAATTTGGCTCGTACAAAATACTTGAAAATTTAATAGAAGATTCCACAGAAGTAGTTCTTAAAGTCATTCAAAAATTATTAAAATCCATAGGCACAATATTTTTTTATAAGCGTTTGAACAGCGAATATTGACAAAAAATTACATGTAAAATATAATATACTGTATAATATTCTAGACTGACAAAGATATCGGTTTTTTTTAAAATGCTCTAACTCAAAAATGAAAAATCGCAACAACTTGAAATTTTCACCAAATCTTAATATTGACGTTCTCTATACATGGTTAAGATTTCAAAGTATTTTGACATATTTTGACTTATTTATAGACAATTTATATTTTCGATTTTTGTTAAATTTTTGTTTTTAAACATCTATAAAATTTAATTGATTGAGCGAAAACTCTTGAAAATTTTATACTAGGTTTATAATAAGTTAAACTTATCGTAACTAAAAAATATCGGTGATCGGTTAACTCAATATTTTTTTATAAGCCCTTAATTCTCAAATTTGTATAAAATGTGTAAAAATCACGATAATTTGCATGTTATTTTGTAGATAAAAACTCATAAAATTTTTTTTGTTCATACTTAAGGTTCAAAATTTTAACACTAGGTTATCTATGAGCTACTCTTCAAAAATCTTTAAAAAAATTTCTACCGGACTAAGAGGAAAAAATTGTACGACTGTTTGAAATTTAAATATTTACGAAATTGCATAAAATAGCGATTTATTCTCAGACGATTTTAAATATTTGTTATAATTCAAAAAGTATAAGTCGCAGATTTTTGAAATTTCTACCAGCTGTTAAGATTGGTATTTCTTTTATGCAATATTTTTTTCAAAATATTATATTGATTTTTAAGCCACTTATAGTCATTTAAAATATTCGATTTTTTTACATTTTATTTTTATAATCGGTGATAAAAAAAATTTGGCTTCTACAAAATACTTGAAAATTTAATCGAAGATTCCACAGAAGTAGTTCTTAATGTCATTCAAAAATTATTAAAATCCATAGGCACAATTTTTTTTTATAAGCGTTTGAACATCGAATATTGACATAAAATTACATGTAAAATATAATATAATGTAGAATGTTCTAGACTGACAAATGATATCGGTTTTTTTAAAATGCCCTAACTCAAAAACGAAAAACCGCAACAACTTGAAATTATCATTAAATCTTTATATTGACGTTTTCTATACATGGTTAAAATTTCAAAGTATTTTGACATATTTTGACTTATTTATAGACAATTTAAATTTTCGGTTTTTCTAAATTTTTCGTTTAAAAATAAAATATACTTATATAATATTTATAAATAACATTGTATTATATTCTAGACTAACATATGAACTCCGTTCAGAATCGTTATTCGTATACAATGATATCTATCATTGCATTCAAATTTAACAAATCCATTATAATAATGACCTATCCTATAAGCGAGGTGCACTCCACCCCTAACTGTACAGCAGAGCGAGGCCCATCCGGTTCTTTTTTTAAAATGAACACATTCAAGTTTATGTTCTATGAAAAATTAACACGTTTATTGGGCCATTAATTAAAATTGTTTTATTCTATATTTATAAATTAGTTACCTGCATTTTGTATAAATGGAACCCTTACAAAATGTATTACGTATAGTTAACTTAATGTGTAAAATCCATACTTTAACATCTAATTATCAATATTTATTTTTTATACATATATTTTTAAATGTGTAAATAATTTCAAATACCCCGAAAATTATTTAAATACATTAAAAATATAAACTTTGTTCACGTTTACGTTTTTTTTTTAAAAAAGTGAGTAACGTTTACGTATTGTACACAAAATATGAACGTGAACGAGTGAACGTGTGTTCACGAACGGGGTTAAATCCAAACACTGTTAAAATGTAATACATATTTTGTTTGTTTACTTCATCAAAAATATAGATATATATATAATATATATATAATTCTAATCAAGCGGGAAATATGTTTCTACTTTGTTTTTAAATTTAAAAATTAATCTATTATCTAAAGGTATTTGAGAATTTTATCACTTCATTTGTAGCATATATTTATTATTTATGCTCATTGTTAATTACCATTTATTCCTAGTGTATTGTAACAAATGGCTGACGATTGATCTCAAAGTTTTTTTTCTTCTTTATCAACTTAAGTGTCCATTCAGAACCAACGCTACTACTAAGACCTCTCTCCATCCATCTTTCTGATACAATATATCTAAAGTTATGTGCTGGTCTTATAATAATAAATCTTTGACAACTGTGTCAATCCATCGGGTTTTGGATCATCCTAGGAGTCTTGTTTTATTTATTGACCAACACATTTTTAATTAGATATAAATTTTCTCTTTTCGTATCTGAACCATAATATGTTTTTTTTTTTTCTAATAAATAATTGTACATCTGGTTTTTTATACAAATGTATAAGTTCTATATATTTTTATTATATCTTCTTTTATAAATCTGTATTTCTCGGTTGAAGATTGGTCCATGTATGGTGGTTCGAAATACTTTCCTTTCGAACGTGATAAGTCTTCTGTATTTACTTTTTGTGAACTTGATTTTATCCTCGTTTAAATGCAGTCCTATTCCTTTACTTGCATTTATGAACGTGAATGTTACGGTGATGAAATCTTCATCGGTTCACCCATTACCACAACGTCATCTACATACGCTAATGTAATTTGATCATTACTTATTAGACGTTGTTTGTGTCTCTTGCTATTTTTTTTTCGAGAGCATGGTTGAATAATGTGGATTAGAGTGTGTTTCCTTGTTTTAGACCGAATTTAACTTATAAGAGTATCTGATATACCTTGCAAATAGCTCAATCTACACAATGATTTTCATAGCATTATTTTACGAATTTATATATTTATTGAATATTCTCAAAATTATCAGTGCTGATGTCCTTATCTATCTACACTATCATATGATTCTTGTAATCTATAAGAAAGTTTTTCATGACGTTTTCTCCTAATAATAAAATTATGTTAACAATAGTTGTTGTTGAACCATATACAGTACAATTTAATTAACCATACATTTTTTCTAATTTAAAATTCCTAATTAAATAATTTGTTGTTGCGGACTATAAATTTTTAGATAATATAATATAAAACGCAGAATACACAATATTGTAGAAAGAAAAGTCAATTAAATTGGTCAACTATATGTCTCATAATTTATATGGGTAAATTATCTTTTCATTAAAAATATTTTATATATTGATATATTTTCTACATTTTTAATTTTATATACATCACACACATAGAATATTTTGGTTTTCATTGTGGTTTACTCCTAGCATGTAATACAAATAAATTCTGCTAAAAATAATTTAATAATATTAAATTCAACAAATTTGTTTACTAAATTTATTGTTTGGATTTTATTTAGGTAATCGATGCGTGAATTATTAACAAAGAACAGGTAGGATACACAGTATTTTCATTTTACGTCTCCAAAAAATGTATCAACTGTTGTAAAACTTTATCATTTAAAAAACTATATGTCTTGATCGTGTAATACATATCATATATTTTGAATTATCAAATATTATAATTAAAAATTAAGCACGATTTATTAAAAACATTATAATATATTTTCAGAAAATATAATTTTAAATATAAAAGTGTTACAAATATATATATATATACATACAAAGATATACGTGATCAAATATTTAAAAAATCATAACTTATAACTATTTGCATACAAATAGTACGGATGATGAGGCATTTTCGGATTTATTTTATTCGAACAATAGTTTATACATTTTTTTCACGTATTTGAATGGTTCTTTTGATATTTTTTTTCAAATTCTTACCTATTACTAAACAGCAGTGGCTGTATTGCATGCATAGTTATACACAAATTTGGTTGCAGATGTTCCTAGAATTTAACATATTTTTAAGGTAAACCATAAAAAAGGTTTTGTCCTCTACAACTCATTCATTGCACCTGTATTCAAATTAAATATCTTTTATAAAAGTGCTGTATATTATGTACACTGTTATTTTTTTAAATAGGTATATTATATAGATGCATATACAATTTTTCAGTAGCTAAAGTAACGTATATTTTTAATTTTTAATAGGATTATAAAACAAAAATTTATTTTATAAACAAATTAACAAACCAAAATATTTTATTCGTCTATACAGTTAATTTATTATTTACTAAAAGTTTTTTGGATGTCATAAAATATTAAGCATAAAGTTATAAAATAAAATAATGGAACAGTAAATTCCTAGTAAAAAATACATTGCTTAAGGAAATCGTACAGACTATAAATGAGTAATAATTTTATGACGTACTTCAGAATAGTATATTAAATAGTATAAATAAAATAGAAGATGTTTGTTACATAGAACATAAAAAAATAAAATCCCTTTTTCTATAAAGAACGTAATTATGTTAAATTAATTGCATGTATTGTCTTTAGAATTAATTTAATTTAATGCAATAGATTTTTAACATTTAAATAATTAATACGAGTGTGAAATTAATTATTTATCGAATAATATGAAAATCATGTACATACAGTGCTTTATTGTTTTTAATGTTGATCATTTTTGGCTTCTGAAATTTCCCTGGTATTAGTTGATTCATTAGAATTAACCAAAATATTAAACTGTGTGAAAAAATTTTCATCTAATTAAATTAAGATTAAAATTTTAAAAATTTGTGTTAAATTTTTTTTTTTTTACATTTTCTGGCTTACATGGTATTTTTATATGTGATTTACAGTAGAATATTTTATAATAAAGTAATTTGTTGGTTTAAATTTGTTGATGTAGATGTAACATGAAAGTGGCCTAATAATTGTTATTATTTTCATATTAATTTAGTAAGTACTTGTAACTTTGTTTTATGTACGTATTTTTTTTTTTTTTTTGATTAATAATTTACAAAATACTTTATATCTGAAATTAGTTGTTAAAAAAAAGAAATGTTACATTACGGAAGCGTCTCTTAATTGATTATATATAAATATACGGTGTTCATACCAATGCGTTTGTAATAATTTGAAGTAATATTAAAACTAGTAAGAAACCTTTGATCTCTCCACTAATCCTTATATCAACCTCGATTTTCAAAACTCGTATGAATAATGGATAATAATACCACTTATTGTCTAAATATTTCCTAACATTATTGCGTCAATTACTAATTACTAACAACCGTAGCTCAAGATGAAAATTATTATTTATTCGTTTTCAAATGTACATTATGATGAAATTCGGTGAAGAAAGTTTCTAATGACATTGTCAACAAAAACGCATCTTATGACTTAATGTAATAATAAACAATAATGTATGTTAAGTTAGCTTCCCGACACTGGTGAATACATTTAAAATTTATTTCATAGTATGTATTGAGCATTTTCCAAACGCCACGGCCGTTACAAATTAGTTGCAAAATAATAATATTGGTTATACTTATAATAAATTAGTCATGACAGATTCAGAATCGTATGACTTGAAATCGACACCACGAATTTGATCGTACGATTTATTGCAAATATTTTAATCAATGTGACATGGTCATAATGAATTATCACAAATTGTTTAAAAGAAATATTTGAAACCGATTTGATGGCACGTAGTTACTCAGGTCGAAAGTCTGAATTGTAATCCCCTATACCAGCTACTGGCAGGGTCCCAAGTGCAAACACGAAGAAAAAGTAATGTATAGTATTATTTTTCTCACAGAAAAATCAGAAGGAAAAAAAACGAAGGCATTAATCTTTATTTAAAAATATAATAACTATAAACATATAGTGAAAGTATTAAATAAAAAAAGAACCGGATGGGCCTCGCTCTGCTGTACAGTTAGGGGTGGAGTGCACCTCGCTTATAGGATAGGTCATTATTATAATGGATTTGTTAAATTTGAATGCAATGATAGATATCATTGTATACGAATAACGATTCTGAACGGAGTTCATATGTTAGTCTAGAATATAATACAATGTTATTTATAAATATTATATAAGTATATTTTATTTTTAAACGAAAAATTTAGAAAAACCAAAAATTTAAATTGTCTATAAATAAGTCAAAATATGTCAAAATACTTTGAAATTTTAACCATGTATAGAAAACGTCAATATAAAGATTTAATGATAATTTCAAGTTGTTGCGGTTTTTCGTTTTTGAGTTAGGGCATTTTAAAAAAACCGATATCATTTGTCAGTCTAGAACATTCTACATTATATTATATTTTACATGTAATTTTATGTCAATATTCGATGTTCAAACGCTTATAAAAAAAAATTGTGCCTATGGATTTTAATAATTTTTGAATGACATTAAGAACTACTTCTGTGGAATCTTCGATTAAATTTTCAAGTATTTTGTAGAAGCCAAATTTTTTTTATCACCGATTATAAAAATAAAATGTAAAAAAATCGAATATTTTAAATGACTATAAGTGGCTTAAAAATCAATATAATATTTTGAAAAAAATATTGCAGAAAATAAATACCAATCTTAACAGCTGGTAGAAATTTAAAAAATCTGCGACTTATACTTTTTGAATTATAACAAATATTTAAAATCGTCTGAGAATAAATCGCTATTTTATGCAATTTCGTAAATATTTAAATTTCAAACAGTCATGCAATTTTTTCCTCTTAGTCCGGTAGAAATTTTTTTAAAGATTTTTGAAGAGTAGCTCATAGATAACCTAGTGTTAAAATTTTGAACCTTAAGTATGAACAGAAAAAATTTTATGAATTTTTAACTACAAAAAAACTTGCAAATTATCGTGATTTTTACATATTTCGTATAAATTGTAACTTTGAGCACTTATAAAAAAAAATTGTGACTTACGATTTTAGATTTTTTTTTATCAGTTAAGGAACAACTTATAAGAAACCTTGTATTAAATTTTCAAGATTTTCTAGGCAGCCAAAAAAGTTTTATCGTTATTTAAAAAAAAAATACTTAAAAATATTGAAAATTTCAATTGTCTATAAATAGCTTAATAAAAGTCAAAATACTTTGAAAATTTGATGGTGTATAGAGAACGCTAATCTAAACATTTGGTGAAAATTTCAAGTATTTACATTGATTGGTTTTTGAGTTATAGCAAAATAAAAAATTTGATTATGTCGAAAACTGGTTTTGCGTAAAAACTCCCGTTTTTCCCAAATTTTTTTATGGTTTTTCCCGTCGCATTTAAAAAATATTGGAAATTTTTAACTTTTGACCCCCCAAAGTACCAAATAGATTCACTTTCCTTTCAGAAAAGTTGCTACATAAGGCAATCGAAGCATTTTTACTGCCCCAAAACGTGTCGACAGACACAAAAAAAAAAAAAAAAAAAAAAAAAAAAAACACACATCATTGTAAAATCAATACATTCTTCACTCCGTTCAGAATCTAAAATAAAACGGTCAAAGTTCCAAGAATGATGGATATTGTATTTAGTGGTATATTCGAAGGAAGGCAATATGGGCATTTGTCTCACCCCTCCCCTCGACAAAGGCTTTTCTTTTTACTGTTCTACAAAAGCTGTGATTTTAGATTAAATTAAATTATAATTAGTGATGCGTTGAACTTCTTAAATTACAATAACCGAATATTTTGTTTTTAACATCTTTAAATATGCAATGTTTTATAAATTAATATTATTCGAGTTCCTGGTCCAAATATTCGATATTATTCGATTCGAAGTAATTGATCATATTTGGTGTAGAATATTTAACAAAATGTTGATATCATCAACTATATCATGAGTAGATTGTTAAAAAATAATATGAATACTGATAGGTAGATTAAAATATTCTCAATAGTTAATAAATAATAAGATTTTTATATTATATTATAATATTTTTATTATATTATTCATTAAAAAAATTAAATAAATTACATTAAGTACAAGCGATAAAGATTAACGACGTACAACAATATGTACTTTTCAAAAACAATTTTATTTCATAACAAATTATAAAATGTATTTATTATAATTTTAAACTGTTTATAAACTTTAACTGCTTTTAAAATAATTATTATTTCATATTAATAATTACTAATTAATTATATGATAGCTTTTATTTAGATTTGACTTAATAACATCTTATAAAATGTATCTATTGAATATCGCCCGTGTCTATCTCTAACATGGTTTCATTTAAATAAGTTATTCATAACATATAACAATTTACAAACAGTATTGCTAGCTGTTGCTACTTTAGCAGATAAATTATTCTTATAAAACACCGAATATTGGTCGAATATTAAGTATTGAATAGTAAAATTGTATTCTTGCCTGAATATTAATAAAATACGCAGAATAACCGAGTATGAATAATTTATACTCGATTGATTATTGATCTCTAAATATTGACCGAATAGGGCGGATACCGAATAACTACCGAATGTTCGGTCCATCCCTTGTTATAATCCGTTACTCCCCTCCTTCCTAAGCTATACCACTGATCTAAAAATATACTCATATATTATATAACAATATTTGTATATTCTAAAATGAATGATTGAACTGAAAATAAAAGTACAATGGACGTGTAAAATAGGAATGCGAAGACGACCTTCCTGAAAGCCTAGCTGACAAGGTTTACAGTGTTCGACACAGGTTGCACCGGGAAGTCCTCAATGGCCGTCACGACAGCGGTATGCGTAGTGCGCTCTGGAATCGTTACGGGGTGCAAAAAAAAATGCAAAGGTCGTCCGTCAGTCTCGGGGTCGCCAGGGAAGTGTCGCGCTCTGGCGGCCGCAATTCGTTGGCGCCTCGCACCGCACTGGTGACTGATGGGTGGCAGTCGCTTCATCGATGCCTCGTCGCTTACCGTTCATCGGTGAACGTGTGCGTCGGCGAACGTTCCCGAACAATCGTCGTCCGCGGTCGCCGCCTCGTACCGCCGCCGCGCCATCAGCAGTGCGTTATACCATTTAACGTTCAGTAGTGTCGTGCGTTTTTGCCGGTGTTGTGTGTTTGTTCGCACTGGTTTCCTCGCTGTCGCCTCGCTCGTCGTGATATCGTCGTTATTCTTTTACCGTTTTCACAACCGATTAAAGTACACGGTTTTCACGCAATGAATCTGATGGACTTCCATGAAAAATAACGTTACGTTCGATTCTTATAATATCGCGTAAGGTCGATCGAAACGGCCACGAAAATATCGCTACGACTAAGACGTCCCGGAAGCCGTTACCGAGTCTCTCTCGTGGCTCTCATTCGACAGCACATTTCGGTGAGTACCTATACTCCCCGGTATATCATGCAACAGCTGTTCTACACATTTTACGGCACGCGGATCCCCTTAAAAATCAGCCATGAAGCACGGAACCACCTTCTCCTAATTTTATGTTATCTCTACAACCAAATTTTATTCATACACTCACATCCGCTCATATTGCGTACGACCATACAAACGTAAGCGTCTCTAACCATAGGTTAAGAACTGCTGTACTGTTCTTAAATAGGTACCTATTAAACGTGTGATGCCTAGTCAAATAAATGGGATATTCAAACCCATATTTTGACGTCAGTTGGTGCAGTATACGTAATGCCGTATGGTAAATAATCGCATTATATGTATCAAATTTAAGTATTGACAAACGCCGCAAAGAGTATTATGTATAATATTTTGCATGTTCGTACATTGCAGTGTTTCACGCACAGTCATGTGCTTCCTTTCCACCCCATACGTCTACAAAACTTTTCGCGGTTTTTCCCGCCATACGCAAAACGATGGGTCGTTTTAACTTTTAAAATTATAACCCCTTATCCTATTTTTGGTTACTAGGTGGGAGTTTTTTCCGTAACACGAATTGCAATTTGATTTAACGAGATCACAAATTGACGGCACGCTTACACCGCTTTTGCACCTATGCGATTCATATTGTACAGTTAACATATTGCCTACACATTTTTAATGTTAATTTAGCTTATGGGGTTGCAAAGGCTATCCGTTAAAAGGATCTTATCGTCCGATCTATGTGCAAGGGCATTTATTGTTTATGCTCGTGGTGCGAATAATATCGACGGCGATTCAATAATTCAGCATATATTTTTCGTTAATCAATATTGATTCAAACAATCACGTGCAAAGGCGACCGTTGATCAGTTAGTAAACATAACTGTCTGGACATCAATAGTATTCTATAATGGCGTGGCAATCCCATAATGCAGCGCGACATTGTTATTGCGATGTATAACATGACATACCTAGTTGTTTGCGGACGTATGCTAATCGCATTTAACGGGAGACCTATATAAATTTCGGTGATGATTGAAATTCAATTTCAATGGATATAAAAGAAAATCTAGATTGATTCGGAGGGTAGCAGTGGAAGAAGGGTGATAGTCATCTGGGTGAATCTGTTTAAAAAGGCATTGCATGGTCATGATGACTCGAATCTAAAGTTAAAAGAGTCGATGTATTGTATATTTGAGTCATCAAACAACTAAAGGATAATATATTAATTTATATAAAAATTAATTTGAAACGTATATGAATAATATGTGTGTTTACTTTATTTGCTTAGTTTAAAATATAGACAGCGGCTTCTCGCTAATCTAGTCCTTGCTGTATAATTTATGTGCAAAATGAGCTTTTATGATAAAATTAGTACATAATATTGATAGAGATTTTTGAAAACTCTATATTAATCACAAAAAATAATTTATCTAAGTATACCATACATAACATAAACCTAGTAAAGTTTTCTATATTATATATCATGGCGTTCTCAGTTTTTTTATTTGAATATATTATTATTTAATTTCTGCGTTATCGCGTTCTACTTAGAAGTTTTTACTAACTTTTACTATTTTAGTTTTGTACATGTTATACCATAAGATTTTGTTTAAGGACTAATTCCGTTTTTAGTTTGAACTACATACAAAATGTGCAATTAAAGACCAACTTAAAAAACACCTTTATAAAGCGTTAATTTGAAATTTACTGGTCTTTTGTACGTGTTTACTTTTATATTATAAATATACGATTATGATCTTATTGAGCAGTAGTCTTTAAATTGTAATTAAAATTCTCTAATCAGATCTTTTTGACAATTTTATTTTCACAAAATTAAACTGCCGTATCCGTAATTTTTAATTGATCGTTTATTGGTGGTTAAAATTATTTACCTTGTGGATTTCTTTTCAAACACAATTAATATTTTTAATTACATAATTAAATAATTACATTTTTAAATTCGTCTTACAAAATGACTGTATAATTGATTATATTTCCGAATTTTCTATGATAATACTTACAATCTATATATTACTTTTGATTAAAAAAAGTAAAACTTAATTGAGTAAGAGTTTCTTATTACTTTTTAATGTTTTTGCTGTTATTACATTTGTAATTTTTGAAATTTGTTTTAACAAATTATGTGTATAGGTATTTTTGAATTTCTTGTCAGGTGGCACTGCTGGGATCCTTCCTTCTCTGTAATTAATGCTATTTTTTGTTTTTAAGTCACTACACTTACATATTATACACTGTATGTATAGATTGTAAATATACACTTATATTCAATAATAAAAAAAAGGTATTTTTGAGCAGTTGTTGCTTAGTTTTTACTATGATATTTTTATTTCTTTACATACAATTTAAATTAAATACGTATATAATTTCATGAACAAAGGTTATTTTATGAATTCTTTATCAGATTAACAATACCATTTTAAGTATGAAGCGTTTTTATTTGTATATTTTATTAAGAATTAGAGACAAATATCTGTCATAACTATTATATAGTGTTCTTAAATTTAGATCATACGTAATGATTAATACTGACAATATCTTGAGGCCCCTTTGTTGCCATGTAAAAACCTTTTCTTCTCAATATTCTTTCATTTATTTGTATTATTGCGACCCCTTGTATCTTGATAGTATTTTTACCAACCTCGACGAGTTGATAAAATAAATATACAAATGCATTATTATATTTTTATTTTTATTTTGTAGATCCTTCGAATTTTATCTTTGAAAAAATTATCCTAAAAAAAGAAAAATAATCTTTTTTTAACTTTACATGCGTAAAGTGTGAAAAAGATTATTTTTTTTTTTACCAGCGTTACCAGTTGAAAAGAAAACATTTTGTTATCGATAAAATTAATACATTTGGATCAAATTTCGGAATAATTTAAATCGTCTGGAATGTGTTTTTTAACTAGGTATCAGAACTATAAAAATTAAAAAAACCAAGATTTCATTATAAATAGTTGAATATAAATATACTGGTTTTGTACTCGTATAAATAATATTTTAAATGGAAGTATGTAATATAGATTATAAATATTATATCAGTTATGTTCTTATAAGTGTATTGATATTAAAACACACATTTAAGACATTTTAAGTTTTTAGTTTATACTTCGGATATTAATTTTATTATAAATATTTAAGTCACTGATCGTTTTGAAATAATATTCTTATATTATAATTTATTGGTGTATACACGTTAGATGATTATTGCCCTAAGAATCATCGTAGCTTTTGGTTGCATCGAGCTAGGTATGATCACGTGACAACTTGGTGTGTGCTTAGTCTTGTATAGTGTTTTAAAATCATTTATAAAAAATGTGTTTAAAAGTGTATTTTCTGGTACATATGAATGTGTTTGTTTTCGTGTTCATACCGTTAAGTGAAAACATAGGTTCCTATGATTTATCAATTCCGTTGGGGAATAGTTTGAATAATATAATAGACAACAGTAGGAGTTTCTAATATTAGCCAATACAAAAAAAAGTTATCTCTCATAATGTAATATATTTGTACACTATAGCAAAACGTATGTATATATGCATTTGTGTTTTTCACGGAGACACGAATAATGCACGTCCGTGTTTTCATTGGCAATGGCCAACAACGACGGCGGTGGTGACGGCAAGTCGTGTCGTCGACCCTTGCGTGCACTATTTTTAAAATCTTCGGTTCACTCCGAATTTGGACCAAAAACCGCGTCGTCTTCCTAGTTCAGTCATCCGCTTTATGTCATCTACTTTATAACATTTTCTCTCCCTTTATCTTTCACTCTTTTTTTTTGCGTATTTGGTCTGTATTAATTATTATTATTGCTTTAGTCGAATATACCCCTATGCGTATGCTGTATGTTTTCAGCTATGTGACGATATAATAAGACCATATGTCCTACCGAAAAAGTAAGAAACGGTATTTTTCAAAAACATATGTGTAATCTGAGAAAATAATATATGGCAGCGGTATAACTACCACCAGGTGTTATAAAAGAATAAACAAATGTTGAGTGCATAAAATAATATATATATAATTTAAAATTTGTGTGGTATCATACTTGCCGTGTGCATGGTGTAAAACCGGTTCCTACTTACGGAGCCACCCGTTTTTGTACCTGGTTACTGGCCAGGTGGTGTTTTAGTTGATGCCCTGACTGTAGGCACGTGGTACTGTCTTCCGGTTTTGAGCCGCGGTTGAACTTGTATTTGACTCTAATGTACTTATACATATCTTTTTAATTTTTTTTTTTTAATTGAATAAGCTGGCACGAGCGTCTTTTTAACACTGGACGATGATCCTATATTATCAGTATGTGTAATTACTTTATTAGTATGGCGTTTACACGTGCGTTCCCCCAGTCATCCTAGACCTATAAAATAACACATTGTTACGTATATTTTTTCGTGATACTTCCTTCTTTATTCATTTCTACGTTCTCCTTGATATGTATAATATACTCAAACAATTTATATTAGTATCATATACTTTATCTATTCACTCACATAATTTAAATGACTTTATACGTAATTAATTTCAATTCAAATTTATATAATGATGGACTAAAATTATACTAGATGACAAAAACATGATTTAACCATATAATATTGCTTTTCTGTAAGCAATAAAATCTCAAGGTAACAGTTTTTGCTTTTTAAAGGTATAAGACTAGTTTCAAAATGTTTTATTAATTATTAATTTAATTAGTGATTTTTGAAAAAAATCGTAAAAACACTGATTTTTTAGTTTATAAACATTTTATAATATAATATGTTAGAAACCGATCACCTTTTAGATTTTTTTGAACATAATGAATTAAGTATTAAAATAAAATGCAAATATTTAGTTTTTCTTCAATATTTTTCTAGTATTCTTCCTTAGTATTTTTTTTTAGGACTGAATTATATTTATTAAGAAAGTGGAATATAAGTAGGTATACACTTTATAGGTACAAGTATGATTATAAAAACATTTTAACATTGAATTACTAACATTTTTGAATATTTAAATTACTTGATTTTCTACTGTAGATAGTATTTTAAAAACGCATTAGAAATATTTAAATTTGTTAACTTGTCGACCTCTGATATTGGATTGATAATAAGTTCATTGTAGTATTTGTTGATCAATTTATTTGTATGTATTTCTTACTATTTAACAGTTATTTGTTGATTATATGATTGTATTTTTGTATATCTATCTAGTTTTTATTATTTTAAAATAAAATGTATATTAAAAGATTTGACTAATTTATTAACCAACAATAATGATGTAGGTAGTTTAATTCATTGTGATTTACCTTTAAGTAAATAGTATACATTTTTTAATAAATTGGAAAAATGTCTTATTTATTCTATAAAATATAATTTGCATGATAGATATAGGTATCCAGGGTTAAAAACTAAAATAAAACCATAATAAAATAATACAATCAAACCAACATTATGTATAAAAATATGACGAGAGGATTATTAGCTATATTATACATGTTTTATAAAAAATTGAATACTTACAGTTAATTTCGTAATTATCTTAAGCCAATACTAACGTTAATATAGTTCAATTGTGATTAACGAAATCGCGTATATAGTATTAAATAATTCCATGAAATAGTAGAACAATGAAATTTAGATGAATAGAAAAAAGAATAAAAATATGTGATTGCAATAATATAGAGCTTTTTGGCGTCGTTGGGAATCTGTCACGCCCAGTGAAAATTTACGACCGGATGTCAAGATGCTACAATTTATTTTTCTTGATCGGCTTTACCAACGGTGTCGGCTCTAATACTATGAATAAAAGTATCCTCTGTGTTGTGTACCAAGTTTATATATTGGTATATTTATTTACATATGTAAAATTTAATTATTGGAGTATTCAATTAGGACATAATTTTGTTAAATTGTTTGCACATACACATTCATACACAACATACTCATATATTTTTTTACGTTATAATTTAATATATAAAGTGCCACCATTGCCGTCGTAGTTCGGTACTTCATATACTCACGCGCTGAGTGACCCACGGCAACGTCATCATAGTTCATAATGTTGTCATCTTCTATGCGTATAGGAACAATACGGGTAAAATTAAACACATCGCATTACGGGAACGGAATAATGGACTCGGGTAGGTTATAAGGACGAAGAGCCGCAGCAGTGTAGAGGAGAAAAGCGTTTGACCGATTGCTCAACACGGTAATAGGAAAAGGATATTATTATTATTATTATTATTATTATTATTATTATTATTATGATTATTATCATTATCATTATCATTGTGTACGATCTATTGTTTGCTTGATTGTGTCTATTGTATATGAGATGCACACGTGAGCCAATGGCTGCACGTTAAGTAGACAGATTTTGCCGTTAACACGACTGTTTGTGTACTCTATGTAAGACAAAGACGTTATATCTGTCGGACTTTACAAACTGCGTATAATGCGTACGGAGTAAATGTTTTATCGATTTTGGCTTATACTACAGGGGAAATAATCGGAACTGTGGTATATTTCATGTATTATACGGATGTGAAAAAAGGAGTGTATATACACTCACATATATACACATGCGCGAGTGAGACTGTTGAATAGTCAACGATGACGGAAATCCGAAAATACCTAAAAGCGTCTTCTAAAACCTTTTTGGATATAATGGGTAATGGCGTTTGGTGTATGTGCGTAGTATATTTATTTTTCTTTTCCCGTTGAAAAAAAAACCACTTGGTTCAGAACTACTCTTAAAATATGTGTAATATGCACGCTTATATAAGTAATATTCAACCAGTTAATCACAATGATCGTAATTACGTTTATTTTTAGTCACTAGACGTCTCACCCCATTTCCGACATGACTTTATTATTAGTTATATTACAAATACCATTATTGAAGACATTATATAATTGTTTATTCTATGTAACGTTATATGAATTACGAACATGTATTCGCAAACAAGCAGTTTATTAACTTTGATGTCTTAAATTCTCTCGCAAACTTCGTTGAATATTCACCTTTTGGATGATTACACTACCATATTTATAACGTGTGTAGTTGAAAAATCTGTCCAAGACTACATTATATATTTTACTTTACCTAAAGTATTATTATACTAATTATGCGTTGTACATATACTTTATTGTTATGTAATACCCTTAGAACGTGTTGAATATATTATAACAATTCGATAATAATACAATATAAACCTTCAAAACGCTTCATACCCCTGAGGCATATAGTTAGAAATGTAAATCCACATGAGATGATGTAGTTATGGATATTATTCCAAGTGATTTTAAATAGTATACAATTAGTACAGTGTGGTTTGAATATTTTATTTGAACTAGAAAACTGGGTTTGTGTATACTATTTTATGTTAATATTTTGGATTGTTTCTTATAACTAGTATTTGCTTATTCGACAAGATATATATATTCCATATTGTTAATTGATTTCAGTCATCTATAAAACATTTTTTCTCTGATCATTTTCAGTATCATTTTTCTATTGAAATTTATAATTATAGAATTACTATGTTAAATAAACTACAAGATTAATCTGTTAAGGATAAATACATTTTTTATGAAATTAATCAACTAATTAGTATTATAATTTAGGTTTTTTAATATTAAAATGTTGAAAAAAATTAAATATACTCATTGAATTTTTAAGTAATTTTCTATAGACGAACAATAAAGAATTATAAATATAAAATAATATAATATAATATAAATATAATATAATATAAATATAATATAAGATAATATAAAAATACTTTCTAAGATAATTGTAAAATATGACTAATGAGTTTTTCATTTCGGAGTAAATTATGTATTCTTCTATTTCTTCTATTTATTTTCAAATTTTGTGAATTTTTATAACTAATATCTTACTCATACTTTGTAACACTAGTGGATTCGTTCTGCTATTATTGTATTGTATTATAAAAATAATTAATATGGATATAATGTATTTTTAAATAGTTATAGTATGACTTAATTATAACTATGATCAGTTAGTTTTTTTTTATTACAATTACATCTATGATTTTTAACAATCTTTAAAAAAGGTATGACTTTTATCTATATATTAGTATAAACAAGAAAGTAGAAAACCTAGTAAATTACTTGGAGGTTTTTAAGAGAAAAATAATTTCATATTTTTATTTTATATTTCACGTCTAGTGCTTATATGTTTTATTTTTACCAAGTAAGTATACTAAAAAATAAAATAAAATATTAAAATAATAAAAAATTGTTTATTTACCTGAATTATGTATATATTATTTTATACTTTGATTCTTGAAAAAAAAAATGACAACAAGTATAGGAGATTAACAGAAGCGTGTATAATTATTATACTGTGGTAAATTTATTATTAGCACACACTATATTATAAAGGCATATTATTATCTCTCTAGTTCACTTAATAAATCCATCAACTTAAAATAATTAATATTGACATAATATTTTGTTGAAAAGTAATTAATAAAATATCATTATCATAATTCAATAATTACAATGATCATTTTTTAATCAGCAAGTGTTTGAAAATGGACAGAGTATAAGGGTTCAAAACTAATAGGATTTTTCATCCTATTTTTTAAAAAAAAAAGTAATGGAGACCTTGGTTTCCTCTATACATTATTTTAGAAATAACGTCATAGAAAGGCTTTCAATGACTCATTTGTTCATTGTATTTTCTCTATTAGTACTACCCTATTTTATTAACCGAGGGTGAAATAAATGTGGTTAGAAGGTCAAACGTACTATGTTTTGAATTTTTTCTTTGGAAAATAAGGGGTGAATTGAATTTGAATTTCTTAATAACGTTTAACACGTTTAACGTGTCTACGGAAATATCCAATTAAATAAAGCCGCTGTAGATAATATGGGATTGTATTTTATTAACATCCTAAGTTTTTATTTTATTGATTAATCAATGAATACTCGATGAATATTTTTTTAGAGATTTATAAAAAATGCTCTGCATTTTAATTTAATATATGTAGATGATATTGTGATCATTAAAAGCTGTCAACTGAACACAAATACTATGTTTATTTATTATTCATTTGAAATGTCTAATTTGAACCAAATATATAATAAAATATTTTTAACAAGTTCATATCAGTCGCGAATCGCACCTTGTTCGGCGCACACGTAATAAAATTACGCTCCGTCAATTGTTTCGTTCACGTTTATTTTTCCGTTTGAATGTGACAAATTTAATATGTACAACTAGACAAATGGAAATTGCTATCAATTAATTAAAGTGAATTCAAACTTTCAACCCATAAATTGCGTTAATTGTGTAAATTCATATTTAAATTAATCAAAAATTCTGTATGTTAAAACTACAATCACTGTTATATAACAGTCGTCGCGTTATTGCTGCCACGGGCAGCGTCCCACGATCTTTGTCCTGAGATAATATGCCGCAGTCTCAAATTACACCGCTAATCGGAAAAGGTAAAAATAACAATTCTAAAAACGTTATACAGGCAGCTCGCCATGAAAAATCCACCACAAATTCAAATGACACGGTTTTTGAATACGATTTGCTCAACTCTCCCTCAAATTCAGACTGGACAACTAATATCGGTAAAAGGAATCTGTCATCTTCCTCAAACCCAAGCTCTCCAAATCATGATCCAAGCAAAAAAATTCAAAAACTATTTATAACTGCAAATCGGTATGAACCGCTAACGCAAACTGAATCCACCAACTCACCAGTCAACACACCACCTGAAATACCTGAAACACCTATCATTGCAGACAAAATTAAATTACCACCACCAATTTTTGTAAAAGGTGTAATAAACTTTCCAGACCTATGCTCATCTCTAATTGGAGTAGATAACTTTGTTTGCAAATCCTCGACTAACAGCTTAAAAATTCAAACCTCCAACCCTCAATCCTACAGAACACTCATCCATTTTTTAAAGGAAAAAAAAGCCCAATATCACACATTTCAACTCAAAGAAGATAAGCCGACGCGTGCCGTTATCTGAAATCTCCACCCGACTACATCCACAGATCTTATAAAAAGCGAATTAGAACTGCGTCTTTTCGAGGTAAGGAAAGTCACAAACGTACTACATAAGACCAGCAAATGCCCACTACCTCTTTTCTTCGTTGACCTTGAACCAACTCACTATTCGAACGATATTTTCAAACTCTCCTCTTTGCTGCATACTAAAGTCAAAGTCGAGGAACCATATAAGCCTAAAGTAATAAGCCAGTGTATCAACTGCCAGGAGTATGGCTACACGAGAGCCTACTTCGGGTATTCTGCTCGCTGTGTTCGTTGCAGTGCCTTCCACCCATCCTCAGAATGCTCTAAATCACGTGATTCACCAGCCAATTGCGCGCTGTGCTCTGGGGATCATCCGGCCAAATACAGAGGTTGCAGCGTTTATAATGAACTCCAGCCCGCAAGAAACCTGTCTCAAGTAAAGCTTTCATATCAGATAATGTTAGATATAAGTCTCATAATGTACAAGTTAGCCACCCAGAATATGGTACTCCTCCAAACCTTTCACCGTCCTACGCCCAGGCTACTGCAGGCCAATCACAAAACCTTCCGACTCCCGAATCAGCCCCTAATATAAATTCTACAATTACAAATTTCCTAGAAAATTTCAAAACTCTTACCTACCAGGTCCTACCTACTGGCCTACCTCCCCTCAAAAAAGTCCGGATACTCTTGATATATTTGTCGCGAAAATTCCCTCTAGCTTATACTGCACTACTAATAATATCCTTGATCTAAATTCAGATCACTCGTCAATCTTCCTTACACTTAATGACTACCCCTCAACTCATGAAACACCACCTAACCTTTTTAATACCTCCACTGATCGCTTCAAATTCCATGATATAGTTAACCAGACAATTAAACTAAATGTTAAATTAAAAACGAATGACGATATTGATTCAGCTGTAAATAGTCTCACAAATCTAATTCAGTCCGCGGCCAGGTCCTCCAACTCAGTTGCTAATTCAAACTTGCTCTCCAAAAACAAATTCCCACTACCAAATCACATACGTATGTTCATAGCTGAAAAACGGAGAGCCAGAGCTCTCTATCAACGAACCCTCCTCCAATCTCACAAACAAAAATATAATAGTCTAGCCAACTCACTAAAAAAAATTCTAGCAAAAAACTAATCCCTTTCTATTGTGAATCACCTATCCAACCTATCGGCAAAAGATGGAATTCTTTGGAAAACAACCAAGCAAATACTTAAACACAATCCTGCAATCCCTTCAATAAGGAAAACCGATGGAAGTTTTGCTTCAACTGATCTTGAAAAAGCTGAATTATTTAAAAATCATCTCTACGAAATCTTCCAACCTCACCTAGATATAATTGAACCTGAAAACGTAAATACTGTCCAAGTATTACTACTTCTCAACTCTCCACTTCCACTTACCCTTCCAGAGAAACACTTCACACCAAATGACACCAAATTCACGATTCAAAAATACCAACTCAAAAAATCTCCTGGTTTCGATTTTATTATGCGTTAGAAAAAAAGTTATTTTGCACATGTGCATTCCTTGACATCTCGCAAGTTTTTGATAGAGTATGGCATGAAGGGCTGCTATCCAAACTTAAGAAATGTATACCCCCAACATATTACATTCTCATTAAATCTTCTCTTGAAGATCGTTACTTTAAAATTCGTCATGGATCTGCATATTCTAGTATAGCAGGCATCAGAGCTGGCGTTCCGCAAGGAGGAATTATATCCCCAGTTTTATCAATATTTATACCTCAGACCAACCAACTATGCCCAATACCTTAGTGGCGGACTACGCAGATGACAAAGCTATAATATCAACTAGTGCAGACCCTGTTTTAGCTTCCACTTATCTTCAAAATCATCTCTCCCAAATGGAGGACTGGTACAGGAAATGGTGGTTTAAAATCAATCAAACCAAATCTATACATACAACTTTCACCCATAAACAAGCCCAATGTCCGGCTGTAACTCTCTATAACATCCAAATTCCCTCTACCCCTACGGTTAAATATCTCGGACTAACACTCGATCGCCGTCTCACTTGGGCACACCATATTAAAACTAAATGCTCACAGCTGAATTCCAGGCTACGCATGCTTAAAACACTCCTCATTAACAATAAATACACAAACTTAAACACTAAGCTACTAGTGTACAAATCCCTTCTCAAACCTATATGGACCTATGGCATACAACTTTGGGGCAATGCCAAAACCTCAAATCTTAAAAAAAATCAAACTTTTCAAAATATTACACTTAGAAAAATTACAAACTCTCCCCCTTACATATCAAATCTCACCCTCCACACTGATCTCCGTCTAAAAACTGTCCAAGATGAAGCAAAACACTTTTATAAGCGTTTTCATGATCGTCTCATATCCCACACAAATCCATTAATCCGTGAATTAGCGTCAAACGAAATTCCCGGTAATCCTCATCGACGACTAAAAAGAAAATGGTGCAGAGATCTCATTGGGTACAGATGGTATATTTCTTATAAAAAAAAAAAAAAAACAAGTTCGTATGATTCTTCACTAGAAAATAAAATTAATACTTGTTTTTATGTTTATAATCATTAAATTATATTATATATAATATTAAATTATTTGCATTTTCAATTGTAACATTTTATTTTTTGTTTACCCTAGAATAATTTAATATTCGTAATTTGTATTAAAATGAAATTCCCATTAATGTAGGTAAACATGATTTTTGATTTTACAGTCTAGAAACACTTATTTAAATAAATAAAATTCTCTATCTTACTATAAAATATTATAATGTATTGTAATAATAAGAAAATTATTATGAATTTATTTATTCACTTATGTTTTACGCAGTTGAGAATTTAGTTAAGAATTATTTTTATTTATACAGACTCTATGATTGATGTGATATTTTTCTTTGCTCTTACATTATAAGATTACATATTATTATAAAAGAATGCTTACTAAAATAATATTTTTATGCTTCATCAATAAGCTGTATTGTAAAACGCATTGTTATTTAAATCGCTTATAAGTATAACACACTTTAAATGTTAAAATATTCTATTGAACCCAACCCTTTACTTCTTCAACTGCACAAATAGTTTGAAATAGTATTTTAAAGAAATTCATCGCTTTATACTTTGAAAAAAATATGTACTAGGTATAAGTTTTAAAATATTTCCTTTCATTACAAAACACATTTATTAAATCTGAATGAAATTTATCGAGTTTTGCTCAACATAAGGTTGATTGGTTACAAATTATTTTTAAGGTATCAAGTTTTTAAAACTGTTCCTGTAATCCAATTAGGTTATTGTCGTACTCTACCACTTTTGAAATTTGAATTAAACCGTTGTAACGGTTGCTATAGAATATTTCTTTAAAAAATAATTATTTAATAAATAAATTAAAAAAAAAAAAAATTATATAGTTGTAGGGGAAGGCGGGGTATTACCGTATGCGGGGCAAAATCGTATTATCGGAATGTTATCAATAATTGTTATCATGAAGGTAAACTGAATACACCGATTTGAAACGTTTTGTTGGTTTATTTATTGAATATGATAGTGCACGTGTTTTGATATCACGTTTTCAAAATAAATACGTTTTATGTTTTTACATTCAATTACTAAAATATTATCATCATTTCTAAGAGTGAATTTTTACATGCAGAAAAATTTTTCAGGTATGTCATATATATTATTCAATAGCTAATTAAGTGTAATTTACATTTGTAGTATAAATACATTCATTTAATAATTAAGTGTTTGATATGAAGCTCGATAACTTTTAATAGTCTTGTGGGGCAAAATCGTATGGGGCATAATCGTATGGTTATACGATTTTACTACATTGATATTTTGACAATTGATATGGTTGAATTTAAGCAATTTATAAGTATTGATATGTTTTATATTTCTTAGTATGGTTCGTAATTATACTCGAAAATCAAACAGACAATCATGGTTGGAAGATGATATGAAAGTTGCTGTATTAGCTGTGGTGGAAAGAACTATGACTTATGATGCTTCTTATAAGAAAAAAAGTTTTTGTTTTATTTTAACATTACATATTGTCTATTATATTTATGTGCTAGGCAGGCATGATGTTAAGTTTTGTTATTATTTTTATTGAAAAGTAATTTTGTGTGGTAATTTTTACTTCTTATATTAAAAGAAGATTTTTTTTATTTTAATAAGTTATTAAATTAATAATATTAATAATAACTATATAGGTACTTAGGTAAGTTGTATTTGTTGTACTACTGCCAATTGGAGTAGGTTTCATCGCATATTGTATTGTGTCATTAATTTGTTGACATTTTGAAGAATTGAAAACAATGTTTAGGTACATTTTTAATTAATGAAAATGAAATCATACATAACTTACTACCTACTGTCTAATTTAAGTTAAACTTTACAAGTTAATTAAATAAAATTCCAATACCAATTAATAATTTACCAATAAATATAATTAACTGTGTTTTGGTATAACAATTATCCTCATACGATTTTGCCCCAGGGTACATACGGTTTTAACCCGCACCTGGGGTAAATCCGTATTTTTCCCAAAAAAAGTAAAACGCAAATTAATCACATTTAAAAAAAAAAAAATACAAAAAAGTTTCGAATAAAAGTTATAGACGATAAGTTTTTCTATATATACCAATTTAAATAATTTCATTTCATTAAAAATTACACGATTTATAAGCCATGGAAGCTTAACCGTACGGTACTGCCCCGCCTTCCCCTATATTATATAGTTAAAACTATCACATTATTTTGAAATGTTATAATTTTTACTGAAAATTTAATCAATACGATTTTTAATGCTTATTGCTTTATTACTTAATTTTAATTATACTACTTTAACAGAAAACCGATCAATATTACATAAAATCTTTTTTTTAACTTAACCTCTATAAAAACAGAATAGATATTTTTATTAATATACATTTAACTATTGTTGTATTTTATATCTAATATATATGGATTATTTTAGTATTTATTTCAATGTATTCAAGGATTTTATTTCAAACATATAGAACTGTAGCAACTAAATATTATTCTAGGGTGAAACTTTAAAAAGCGCCCTTACGTATTTTTAATTAAAAAATATTTTAATATTAGATATCATATTCAACAATTACTTCAATTAATATAAAGAACGTTGAAATTATTGTAAATAAAATATATAACATTAATCTTTAAATTTTTAACGTAATATGCAAATATTTCATTTTGACGCCCTCTCAAAAATTTCGCCCGGGGCGTAATTACCTCTCGCTCCTCTCACCTTGCTAAGGTTCTGCAAACACGCTGTATAAGAATTCAATGATTTTTCTTTACCCTTTTATGGTAATTCCCTTTCTTCCTGTCTGTAACCTATCTTCTTATTATCTTACGAGATTTTTTATAGGAATAGATTTATGTAACGAAAGTATATATTTTAACAACCAACACATCATAAATGGCATATATAAGACAAAAGTCATACAGAAAAAGTATGTTATTAATATATTTTATAATAAAAACTAAATAAAAATTATATACGATTAATTTTAACAAATTTTTCAAGAAATATACAAACTAATATTTTGACTTATAAGCTAACATTAATAATTCAATTTGATCTGTTTATTTTTTAAAATTGTGTTCAAATGTAGTAAGTTTTATTTAAATCATTCGTTTAAAAAAAAAAAAAAAAAAAACAAATAAATAAAATATCTTAAAGCTAAATTCTCTATTTTACATATGTTTCACACAATAATACATTTCTTTGTTTTAACCATTTGTACAATTATTATTATTGTTATGGTCTTTTACTAAATAAATCTAAATACAATCTACATATATTTTTGTAATGTTTTATTGAAAAAATGAAACATAAACAACACAACTACAAAGGTAATAAAAAAAAATAAAACATTTTTTTTTCTCCAGTGTTACCAAATTGATTACCAGCAACAATGCTTTTAAAAGCAAACGATTTAAAACGTTTTATAAATTATTCTATCGGGAATTCTACGTCACACCCCATCATCGTTAAGTACTAATGCTTTTTTAGTTGTTGCGCCATAAGTTACTTTTTTCTTGGTGTGCATATCGTATGCGAGTATCACGCGCGTAAAAATTACACACACTCACCGTGCAAGGACTTTTGGCTTAAAGGGGTTATAATTTTGGTTATAATACATGGATGGAGTTATACCCTCGTCAATAACACATCCGATCCATACTTTTTAAAGAGAGGGATCGTCAAATTATGATAAATTGAATTTAATAATGCTTGTACCACAATTACATGATACTAAATGTGTGAGATTGTGAGATTTCTCCGAGGATAACTACATTGAAGTAGATGTTCATTTATTGTCAATTAAATATTAATGATTAATGGAGATTGTTATATTAATTATTAAATAATTTGATCAAATTAATATGTGGTCACACCTTTAGTCACGGTCAAAGCATGTTTAAAATAAAACAAAAAACTCATCACATCCGTTTCATTATTTGTTATCATAGCATATATACATGTTGAAAACCACTGTATACGCTTGAATCAGTGAATGCATATTTTATGTATCGAAGTGGTCGTGCCTAAAAGGTCTCGACAGATGTTTTCAAAATTCTGAATTATGTTGTATATTTCGAACGCGTATAAGCATACTATAATGTTACCTCTCTATCCATATTACTAGCCTATGGTTAGGTATATGCGTAGAAAAGAAAAATTAAACAATTCAAATCTATTATAAATGGATATGCAATTATTGTAGGTTTTTTGTCTTATCGTCACACATACACACACGATCTGTATAAAAAAACAAGTGTAAACAATTTGAACATGTATAATTAGTCAACAATTCGACATACAAACACGGTAATGTCCGAGTGCGTCGTCAATTTGTGTGTCGTGTAAATGAATGAAATCAAAAATATCAGCTAAATATATGTATTACACCGAGATACACACCTAGGAAACAAAAATGTTAAAAACAAATTGCAATACGGCGTGGTTGTTGAATATTTTAAGTTGGCGTTGACGACTAACGCTGCTTCGGTATATACCATATAGTTGCTGCGGTGCGAGCGACGACCGTAGGGTAAAAGAGGAAGGGTAGGTGTATCGGCAAGCTGTCTGGTCACCCTTCGAGCGTGTAACCATGGTTACACACGCGCCCAAGTCATACCAGCGGCAACACCCGCGTGTATTATATGTATATATATATATATAAACAGTATGCACACATACACGTACACTTATACAGACCGTTGTAGTTGTCGTGTGTATAACGGGCAGTAATACGATGTGTATGTATATATACGTAATATTATGTGCAAGGGTGGAAAAAGGTGCGCCCGCACCTTAAATAGTTGTATCACAATTCACCACGTGCGAATTCGAAAAATCGAAATAATACACGTATTGTTTGTTTTCGATTACGTATAACTTATTCAGTCGCCTTCACACTTGAAACATACGATATATAACTCGTATATTCATTGATAATCTCAATTAATCATATACATAATTTTTTATTATGTTCATACAAACAAGTGCGCTCACAAGCGTATAAAAACAGACACACACGCAATTTAGTTCGTATCGAAATATGACATTTTCCTTTTCCTGTGTAAATGGTGACTTACTGTTGCAACAGAATCGCTGTATTCAGACTGTTAAGAGTTTATCTAGTCGAGTTCGTATGTAATATTTAAACTTCATGAATAATAATAGTTGAAAAATAGTGTAAAAATGGTCCGAAGTAAATTAAAACTTTTTTTGGTTTTAATTTACGCTGTTGGTGTAACACGGATAAAGCTTTTAGAAAAGATCCACTAAAATTGTTTTCTCACAAATTCACCCCTTCTATATTTCCCAGGTAAGAGTGCGCGCTAGCATATAACACAGCAAAGCGCACATGGGATTATCGTCGCTTTTTCATCTTTTTTTTTTCTAATCAATTACTACCGTTCTACTTATTACGATATTATCGACGTGTGCAGAGACCACCGTTTGTTTACGGCGGTGGTTCGCGTGGCACAAGCGTCGTTAATTTTAACAAATCCCTTTGAGTGCGGTATTCAAAACGATACGAGGGCGTTGCTACGGATCGTGGAATATTTTCAGACACAATGAAACGTTCGCCCATAGCGTTACGAAACAAGTGAATGGATTTGTACAATTATACGTTTATAATTATTTTATACAATCTGATGTATACAGTAGAGATTTTCAAATCAAAAAACTCCACCACTATCTATAGTTACTGGTAAATTGTCGTAATTTAAGAAAAATATTTATTTTTTAAAAAATCATGATTTAGTATGTACAAACAATAATATGCATAATATATAGTCCCATTTTTAACAAGACATTTTATTCTAAGTATATTATCATTATAATGTACAGCATTGTATTTAACTTTGAATTCAACCTCTCCACACAATTAAAAAATTTAGTAATTATTACACATGTATATCATGTATGTGTATAAGTAAATTTTAAAATGTTTATTACATGTATCACCTACTAGTTATAGGACCTCAACGGTTTAATAATATTATAGTAAGTGTTTTCACCGAATGTTCGTACGAAGCCGGTCGCGTACGCGATGTCATTGATTGATATCATCTGATCATACGACGAATATTGCATATATGTACATATATCGTGCATTGTTAAATGTGACCTGGTGAATTTACGATAATTATCTATATTATGAATTCTATTCGACATGTTTCGGTATATATCCGTAGTTTTACCAGTAACACATTTTAGTTTTTCCTTTTCGCTGCGTAGGAAAAAGAATCGTAAGAAATATATATACCGGTCTGATTTATTATTCATTTACATAACCATTATCTTTTTGTGTATATTTTATGTATAGGAATTTTTATTTCGTTTTAAGATTTTTTCATTACGCGATCCAAATGTATTGTGCATTCTACTCAAATTAGTATTTTATTTGTTTGTTTTACCACAAAATCCGATGTACCAAAACATCAAACATTTTTTTATTCTTTGGAATAGATTTTTGATTTAATTATTTAAGATAATATATTTGTATTGATTATAAAAAATATATGCTCTTATTACATTTAAGTAATCATGACGTTAAGTGAACTTATAATTTTGTAGTGTTAAAGTGACTGACACATAATTGAATGAATACAATAATTCATTATTTTTGGTTATTATTCATAATATTTCAAATATTCGTGTAGATATTATATAATTGAATCCATTTTCCTGTTTGATACAATATATTATATTTTTACATTATTTTACAATTTAAATTTAAAAGTTTCTAAATAGTATATTTTAATTTTTAGAAGTGTATTTGAACTATTATTTACTTATCAACAATCATTTTATTTTTATTGTGTATTTAAGACTAATTCTTATGTAAAATGTTAACCATTGAAAAGTAATTGCAGTTATGTATTGTTTTTTATTCTCAACCCTCAATGATATAGAAATCAAGAATGGTTTTTAAAACTTGGTTTATCTAACTCTTGGGAAATTCAGAATGAGTTCAATAAAAGTATACTTTGTTCGCTGCAAATATTATTCATGAATATTTTGTTCTTACGAATAAAATGTTGTAAAATCTTGATTTTGAATAGTGCCTTCTTAAATAGGTGCTTATAGCACTTATTTCTCTACCATGATGAAATATGTACTATAAAAGTATATTGTGAACTCCTTATTCTTAATTATTTGCAGTGCATACTTATAAGTTATAACTATATACGTTTACATAAGTTGATGTTTTATATGTATTATGTATTTTTATAATTCTATAGTAAACAACATGAATTTTAATATCTTCTAAAAAATACATTCAAACAAAAACAATATTTCATATTATAATTTTTAAAACCAGATATCCGCTTTTAAGTATAATATAATTCGAATTTTAATTAAATATTTACGTGTATTATTTTAATTATATATTTTATTGAAATGTATTTTTTTTCAGTGCAAATAATATATTATAATTTTTGAAACTATTAAAATCTTTGCCAGCGAAACACATTTTACATATACTATGGTATTAGTATAATATTGTTTATGCTTGTAATTTGTCTATGTACAATATAAAATTTTAGAATATTTAAATGTTTCATATTGTTAAAACGGAGGTGTGAAAATTGACATACTAAATTTATGACTCACTAAAAAAAAATAATAATTTATCGAATTTTCTTGGTATAAGTAAACTACTTAAAAAGTTTACTTATATCAAAAAAAATGTATAACTTACTATAACTATAACTAAATCAATAACTAATTAAAAAGTTATTGAAATTTACTATTTCTACAATTTTTTTGTGCAAAACTTATTTAATAATGTTATTAAAACGATATCTTAAACTGATTGAAATAGGAAATATATTTTATTTCAATTAAGTAGGTAATTCATTAAATAATTCTTATTCAGTCATTGTTTACCGTCATTAAATTTATCGATTATTTAAATGTTAAAGTTTTAAAGCTCGTGATATCAAATATTATATCGAAACAAATTATATTGTACTAAAAAAATTAATTTATAAATTTATAACTTATCTGCGTATATATTTAATTACATAAAATATGTAAAATTGCTAAGTAAAGTAAAAAAATAAATTCAAATACAAATACAAATTATTTATTAATTGAAACGAATGAAAAATTATACATTTATAATAATTAAGTTTTCTTGCTAATTGTATATTTGATTAATTTTACGTTAAAAGTACCTGTAGTTTAGTTTAATTTTACCAAGAAGTTTAATGTATTTCATGATGAATAAATTAAATTTTTTAATGTATATGTAATGAAATTAATCAAATGTTAACTTATTTAATAATATTCTATATAAATATTCAAATATATTTTTATATAATTATATAAATAGACGATCCTAAAAAGACGTAACTGAGAAATTATAGTATGTAATAATCTAATAATGGAACAGTGAAATTAAATACTAATTTTTAAGTTGTATTTGAATAGATAATGAATTATTTTAGTTTATATAATTACTAACTACTATTGAATATACATTTTAACAAAACGGTGGGAAGTATAGATTTATAGTTTACATTTATATTATATATTATTATCGTATTATGTAGAAAATACTTATTATTTTCATAAAATTATATTTCATTTTTACAAAATTGTATGTATTTATTAAAAAAATTAATATGTTCCTGAAATTAAATATATTTTAGTGGTTAGAAAAGTGATTTAGTTAAATTTTTTTAGTATTAAATTACACATAACTTTATATAACGGCCAATGAAGTGTAACAGCTTGTGTTATATTGTATTATTTGTGTTTTATTTGGTATATGCTCGGCAGATTCCTAATTACAAGTTAATATGTATGTAGAAGACTTAAGTTTTATAAGAGATATATATATATATATATATATATTATATTTGAAAGTATCTTTGTGGAATTCTTAATATTGAAAAATTGAAAAAATTAATCATTTGTTATTAACAGTCGGCATCCTTTCGGGGCTTTAATTATGAATATCAGTATTATTCGTGTAAATATTTTTTATTTAAAAATAATTATTATCTTTTGTATACAATAATAGTTTTAAATTGATTGCATGTGTTCAAAAAAATCCTTATACTACCTAAAATATCCATTTTTAATTTAAATAAAACATATTTTACCAACTGAAAATTTGATTGAAAAATTTAATTCATTGCCTGCATTATATTATAGCAGAAGTAAAACATTTTAAAAGGAAAACCATTTTGGACCAAAGCCGAATATATCGAAATTTATAGTCTTGTAGATTTATTTTCATGTACGCACACACACACGTACCAAATATAATCAGTTTTCAATGTTGATCTAGTAGTTGCAGGAGAAAAGTATTTATGGTGGAAATAAAGCTTAACGGGAAACTCCGTCAACTTAAGTACTCTACCGGGTGTATGTGACACAAAACCCCCAAGGGCATATAAAATAGTGTTCTATTTGTCCATGTAGCCTGCAAGGTAGTGAATATGCGGGTGTAGTGGCAATAACCTTAAAAAATATATAAATTTATATCAGGGGTACGCGTTAATCTTGTATGGACGATAGAATTGGACATGGGGTAGACTGACTTCGTTGTAGGAACTGCAGCATGTGGTAATAATATCAGTACATGGGCGGTGTCCTATTAGATCGTAAATCGCGAATTCGGGCCCCTCTTAGTTATTTCTTATAATGCATACTTAACGTAAGATAACAAGAATCTCGTCTCCAGACCCCTCACGCACTACGTCAAGGTTCTTGCAAAAAGAAGTTTTTCCCTCGCCCCAAACACACACACACACACACACACACACACATACATAAGCGTACATATTACTGTTATTCTTGTGTACAGGGGAAGACGAAAAGACGCAGCATCGGCGGTATACGTCAAAAATCAATACGCAATGCCTCCTGCGTCCTTCGTCAACGTATTTCTTTTTATTTGAACCTAACTATAAATTACACTCGAAATAACGCTATGGCCGATCACGTAGATAATATGAACTATGTATGACCAAGCCGGTAATAAAGTGACTATATATTGGGTCTCTGTCGTCTATTATACTTCGATTAAGCTCTAATATAGAAAATTCCAATTTTAATTTCATCGTGAATCGAATGATATTTAAAATTTTTTCTTGTTTTTGAGATCATTTTATTTACTATATAATTAGACACGTACATCGGAATATATTTTTTTATGTACTCATAACACAAAATTCAATTAAAATCGGTTTTTTTATTTCTGAATATGTATACAATGTGAATAACAATATGTTATGAATAACAATAATAACAATAACAATATGAATAATCTAAATAAAAATAATTCTATTCACAACACACTCCTTATTTATCATATGTAATCGATCAAAATAATTTTATATTATTTATAATTTCTCCGTAAATCGCCATAGTAAACAGAAAAACGATTGCAATCATTTTTTTTATAGTTTTTAGTGATACCAATAAATAAACATAAACATAATCTACCGAATTAATATTTAGTTTTGTGTGTAGCTAAAGCGTTTTGACATTATTTACTAATAAAAATGTACATTTTTAAATGACATTTACACATTCTTAAATATATTGTTATTTATTTAAATAGAAAAAAAAAAATATCATTTCTTAACTACATATCATGTAGAATATTTACAATATAGTACCCTCTATACTATAGTAATTTATAGGTTCATCAAGAAACTTTAGTCACACATATTTTCATAAATTTATAAATAACGCTTATTACAGTTACTTTTAGTATTCAGCAATGTTTTATAGTATGTTAAAATTATAATTTATATTTTATATTTTACACTGCAGTATTTTCTAAGTGGAAATAAGGAAATAATTATATATATAGACCTAAATAAAAAGATATTTAAATAAATGTTAAGTGTATTTTTAATACGTAGTAATTTATGATATTGAAATTCAATGAAATTGTGTTTATTTGAACTTGATTCAGTGTTCCCTCTATAAAACAAATCATTTCAAAACATCATTCCCAAACGAAAATAAATATATTTTAATAGTTTGAACATTATTTCATGGTAATAATTGCAAATGAAATTATTCGTTTTAAACTATGTTTAGTATATTCAATGTATTTTCACTTTTTGTAATACTTATATGAAAAGTCTAAAATTAATTCAAACACTATGATGTTAACTTTAGATATAACATGTCTTTATGAGTTTTAGTTTAGGTAAATATAAATATAATTTATATTTTAAAACATATGTTTATGATTTGACAAATTTCCAGATTTTGAAGCTCTAGGTTAGTTAAATTCGTAGATCACTGTTAGATTGGTAGTTTAATTATCTATGTAGGCTTATAATTATTCAATAATTAATTGAAACTAATTTAAATAATTTTAAAACAACTCAATAAATTGAACCATTATGTTTAATACAGTGTTGTTTAAGAATTGGTCATTATCTGAACTTCGTTTTTAATTTAAATTAATTCTACGAGTCATTTGTATCAATTTATCAGCATTTAGTTCAAGTAAAACTGATATAAGATAGCGTTATTATATTGTTCATATAAATATTAATTACATTCAATTTAATTACTCTTCAGTATTTTTTTTCAGTACTTATTTTAAAAATAATGTTTTTATTGTTTTATCGATATCTCAATCATTATTGTTCTTTCAATTGTTTTATGATGATGATTCAAACTAAAAATGTGTTTCTTGCTTCAATAGATCAGAAATACCTGAATGGCAATATTTGTTAAAATAAATATGGTTATCATACACCTAGATGGTTTTAATATAAATGAACATAAAAAGTATACTATTTTCATCGTAATTTTATTGAATAACAACTTTTTTTTTCTTGCTTTATTGTAGGTATAGATTTTTTTGTGAATCATAATAATGTCTTGTTGAGTATTCAAATCAGCCTTGTGTCCAACAAATCTCAATTTTCAGGAACTGACATATTTGTAAATATTTGCATAATACCTACTGAATGGTGGCATACGAGACGGTGTGTGAAGAGGGTTTTACAGGATATGTGCCTATTGTACAGGTTGCCGTCGTATAAATGACATTTACAATGACAATCGGTTGAGGTTTTTTGGACAATTTATGTCGTTTATCGTTCATTCCGTTTACTTGAGATGGACCCGTTTATAATACATATACATTTATATACCTAAGAAAAAACAACCCTATATATTGTAAAAAAATCACATAACGACAGAACCTTTCGTCTGCGTCCGTTTTCCCTTTCATCGATCCAAATGGTGTAAAATGTCACATGGAGTGTGAGAACGTTATTAAAAAATAAAAATATTACCAACACGTGTTCGTGTATTGTTGGCACTTAGTTCCGTTGTTGTGAGAGTTTCTCTAAATACTCCTGTAATATTATTGGTATCAATCGACGTGAGTTTCAAATAATTGTTACACGCGTGACGTTAATTTCAACAGAATTCATAACACTTCATTGAGTGTTATGTAATCTGCGAATTTATTTTTTGTAAACATTCAACTCAACTAATCATCATAATATAAATTACTGTAGCCACGCTAATAGGAACCACACGCGTTTAATTATTGAAGACCAATTAAATGGGTGGTTTGATGTTTTTATGTACAAATCACTTTTTTGGTTACTGGTATATAAAAACTGATATTATAATAATCTACCGGCGGCTTTTTTGTACATTGTTCTTTATAAAATCAATTTAATATGTATACATCCTACGCTCGTACGCGTTAGCATAGAAAAGTCATTGACAATACGAAACCTATGTACACAGATCGATCGGAAACATGAGTTGATTGCGAAATCAATTATTACTATATACACAAAAGCTGTATTTTATTTTTTCATTATCGAATTTTATTATGGTTCTTTTAATAACATAGGTCCCGTTGGGTTTTTTTTTTTTTTATAACCTATAACCATCATACGTACGTTTTGACAACCATTGTATTCCGTGTAGACTTTATTTAGCCAAACGGCTGTGCCATACCCATTCCATTAATAACATTTTTTCATGAAAAACTCTAGGATTTCATTTAAACTTATCGATTATAAAACTGATATTTTTTTTCGGCTAATGAACTATTTTAAAGACATTATTGAAATTGAATAATTAGTTGAAGCGAAAATAAAATGTTATTCTATTTTAAAGTGTTTGACGCTATAATAATATTTACACATGTCATAAGTGGTTGAAAACAGTGCATCAAATATTAATCAAAATTGTCAAAAAATATCCTAGTTCAATTTTTTTAAGTTAAAAAATAATGTTTTTATTTATAATATAAATTTTTCATAATCATTTAAGTATTCTATTCAAGTTTTAACTTTCAAACTAAAGTAAAACATTTTTACCTAGAATATTTTCAAACAACTATTAAATTAATCAAAAGTAACATTTTATTATCCTCAAAATATATATTATTATTATATTATTATAATATGAATCTAGTGTATCTATTCCGGCACTATATTTTATAGTAACTATATGTAAAGATAATAAAAATTGTTGGTTTCCAAAATATCATTTACAATATTACATTACATTTTTTATTCGTTAGGATAATTTAGGAATATTTTAAAAATATCTGTAAGCTTTTATCTGTATTAGCTTTCTAATTCTAATACATTTTTCAGTTTGTTACTTATATTCATTATTTATTATGTTTTAAACTCCTTTCACCAAATAAATTTAGATATTGTTATTGGAAATGGTATATTAAGGTTAACATGAACAAAATGTATTAATCATTAGAAGAGGTTGATCTATAAGGGGCAATAAACCCCCTTGAGTTTTAATTTTATCACATCTGGCAATTTTCGTCAAACACTGCCAGTAATTCCAATATCAACTACTGCCGACGAAATAAACGCTTGCCTCAAATCATCTAATCTATGGCGCTATGTGAAGAAACTTCAGCTAACAACAAATATGAGAGTTACATTGCTGAATGAAACATTTGTTGGAGATTTCTCTGAGTAATTGGTTTGAATCTAGAAAATTTATGTTTTTGCTATGGTCAATTATATGTGGCATGTTCACGGGTCGGAAGATCATCTGCGTTATTTGTTCTTGTACCAGATAATAAAACGAAAAATGTCGTCTATCACAAGATACTTCACTGAATAGTGCACCAAAAATACCCGGTATCCCCGATATCGATGCATAATAAAATTAGTTTCATCGTAGCAACTACAGTATGAATAACTTCAAATAAATAAAATCCTATGATTCCCATATTACAATAATTTAAACCCATAAAAATCAGCTCGTATTCGTCAATACAATATTGTTTAATATTTAATGTTAAATTAATATAGTTAAAATAAACGGTTATTTTGTTCACGTTTAAAATGCGCATAGCGGAAAATTCGCTTCAAGTGTTTCATAGGTTTTAAGTTTATTATTTTATTAGAGTACATTTTGATTTGATTAGGTAATATATAATATATACAGTATTATTTATAGGTCATTATTCATTTTATACTCATAAACTACATTTAAAAACCAGGAAGTTGGAGTTTAGTTTTCCCTTTTTTTTTTATTATTTTATTCAATTGAAACGAAAAATCGCATGTATATTTTATATCCTCTACTATTATACTTATTTTATAACATAACAATTCATCGCTGCCATAAAATGAACCAATAAAAACTTCTATCTTTCGGAATACATAAAACTGTACGTAAAACCTACAGAAAACACGTTGCGGTATTATTTATATACATACAAACGTTTTTCGAGATGTGAACGCAGCAATCCCTTTAAAAATAATTAAATAGGAAATAATAAATAAATACATTAAATATAAAATAAAATAAATATTCTATACGGATATACAAATTAAGTTTAATATAATTATAGTTAATTTTAACGCTCTAAAACCGTGACCCCCGACATTATTTTGAAAAAACCTCTTGGCGACTGAACGCAAAACAGCTATTACACGCATACTGTAAATCAACCAGAGAAAAACTGCCAAGCTTAAGATTTATTACACCACTGAATTTTATACTTCCTGGTAATAGCGTGGCACGAGTGGTATGTCTCCATCATAACTCTATTTTATTAGTTTATTATTTTCGAATTAACTTAAATATTTTTGAATAGATTAATAATAGTAAATAAATTGTAATTCAATGTTTATGCTGTTTTTTCTCTAAAATTGTTTTATTTTTTTTTACAGTTACAATATTGTTGTAGCAATTAATGCTAAAAAATGTTTAAGTATATTTATAAAATAATCCTTGTTTAAATAACGTAGGAGTTATTAAGGTTTGTAGTATTTATTTTATTTCATTATGGTTTTCGTATTTTGTTCGTACAATTTTCTTAAATGTTCATAGGATTTAAATTTAATGAAAAATAAATATAGTATAATTATATTATATACTGCACTTTGTTCAAGCTAAATATATTTTTTAATAGTATTAACAAAAAGTAAATGATGTTAGCGAATTTTATACTTTCGAGAAGATCCAAATATTTAGTTCGATGTGATATTTTTAGAGTTTCTGAAACTATATTCTAAATAGTTATATATTAGTGCTATACTTCAACAAAATATAAAACGATTTTAGTAAAATAATTAACATTTTATTAAGTGTAGATCTAAAACGTAGCAATTTTATCTGTTGTGTAAATTTATTTATATGATTATAAAATAAACAATACATTCCATTACGTATATTGCTACTGGCTTTTCTTGGAATAATTATCACACATTCTTAATTTGTATTTTTTATTTTATTTTACGTGATTCCTTTCTACTTTTCTGTTAAAAAAAGGAATAAAATATAACATATTTCGTAATTTGTAAATCAAATTCCGTACAAATTTGTATTATTATTTCATGTTTGGAATAATAATATACCATAGTATATAATTCGTAAAAGTATTATAAAGAAGCGGGTAGTTATCGTTCATTCACCCTAAAATTAATATACAACGTCACCTGGCAATCAATATTCTTAACTATTTGACCATGTTGTTATTTATTTATTTTAAAAGACAATAGGTAGTGATGGTCTTAACTTATTATTCTAAAGGTGTGGGGATGTATTGAACCGATACTGTTGAAAAAACCCAGTCGGCGAGTAATGATGATGATGGGCCAATATTACCAAACATCCGATCACGTACCCAAAATGTTTAAATAAATGCGATTTCAAGGTCTGGATTATGTAAAAAAAAAAAATACGCATTGTTCAGGTTCTACTGATAGAAAAAAAAAAAAAAAGAGATGAATAATAAATAAAAAATTGTAGATATGTTGATCTATTATACTGCATCTGAATAAGTTATACCATTTGTGTTTATAAAAGTATTTTTACTTATAATAGCTTATTTTTCGGTTTAAAACATATAACTTAGAGTAGATAAATATGGCATCTTTCACATGCGTGTTACTACATTTTCAAGTTAGTCTAATTATTATATTTCTTTACTATAGTTCCTATTCTTTTTTTGTAATTTTAGTAGATTTTGTGTTTTTTAGCCTTTAGATTTTCAATTTGTTCTATAAGTAAGTATAAAATGACAAATTAACTAAATGTATAGAATATTATTAATAAGTTTTAGAAAATGTTTTTTGTTTAATCATGTGTGATATAAAGTGATCAAATCTGTTATTCACACCAATTATGATATAAATATTCAAAATATTCAAAATATGTTCGCTTACTGTGTACACGATACTTAATTTTTTAAGATTTTTAAGATTTCTGTAAACCATCATGTCTTGGAAAATACATATTTTATATACTCCAATATTTAGAAAAAGACAAGATTTTCAATAAATATATAAATGTATTAAAAAGATTTTTACCAACCACTAATTAATTGTTTTAATAATTGTTTATTTTTATTCGAATAAGAGCGTGGCATCTGACATTAAAGGAAACAAAGATTAATCTATTTACAGTAAAAAAAAAAAAAAAGAACCGGATGGGCCTCGCTCTGCTGTACAGTTAGGGGTGGAGTGCACCTCGCTTATAGGATAGGTCATTATTATAATGGATTTGTTAAATTTGAATGCAATGATAGATATCATTGTATACGAATAACGATTCTGAACGGAGTTCATATGTTTGTCTAGGATATAATACATTGTTATTTATAAACATTGTAAAAAGTATATTTTATTTTGAAACGATAAATATATTTTTCAATGAGGATGGGTTGGCAGTTGCATACAGCGATATAGTTTGTCAGTCTAGAACATTTGAGCATTAAGGGCTTATAAAAAAAAAATGAGTTAACCGATCACCGATATTTTTTAGTTACGATAAGCTTAACTTATTATAAACCTAGTATAAAATTTTCAAGAGTTTTCGCTCAACCAATTAAATTTTATAGATGTTTAAAAACAAAAATTTAACAAAAATTGAAAATTTCAGTTGTCTATAAATAGCTTAATAAAAGTCAAAATACTTTGAAAATTTAATGGTGTATAGAGAACGCTAATCTAAACATTTGGTGAAAATTTCAAGTATTTACATCGATTAGTTTTTGAGTTATAGCAAAATAAAAAATTTGATTATGTCGAAAACTGGTTTTGCGTAAAAACTCCCGTTTTTCCCATTTTTTTATGGTTTTTTCCCGTCGCATTTAAAAAATATTGGAAATTTTTTAACTTTTGACCCCCCAAAGTACCAAATAGATTCACTTTCCTTTCAGAAAAGTTGCTACATAAGGCAGTCGAAGCATTTTTACTGCCCCAAAACGTGTCGACAGACACAAAAAAAAAAAAAAAAAAAAAAACACACATCATTGTAAAATCAATACATTCTTCACTCCGTTCAGAATCTAAAATTTGATTATGTCGAAAACTGGTTTTGCGTAAAGACTCCCGTTTTTCCCAAAATTTTTTAGGGTTATTCCCGTAGCATTTAAAAAATATTGAAAATTTTTACTTTTGACCCCCCAAAGTACCAAATAGATTCACTTTCCTTTCAGAAAAGTTGCTACCTACATAAGATAATCGAAGCATTTTTACTGCCCCAAATCGTGTCGACAGACACAAAAAAAAAAAAAAAAAAACACACATCATTGTAAAATCAATACATTCTTCACTCCGTTCAGAATCTAAAAAATATATAAAATTAATTTATATCATTAAACTTGTTTCAGGTATATTTATAATAATTATTTTACATTGTAATTTTTATTATTGATGAGAAAAATTACTAAAATAAACAAAACTTTGTTTCATTAAATTCTCAAGTATAAACACACGAGTAATAAATGGTTTACAAAACATTTACACGTATGTGTAAAGTACTATGGTAGTTTAACTCTCTACTATTCAATATGAATTCAACGATGACACATTTGTAAAGAATAGTGTAGTAACTTAGTCATTGAATTTTATGTGTAGAAACTAATTTCAATTTAAAAAAACCGGATGGGCCTCGCTCTGCTGTACAGTTAGGGGTGGAGTGCACCTCGCTTATAGGATAGGTCATTATTATAATGGATTTGTTAAATTTGAATGCAATGATAGATATCATTGTATACGAATAACGATTCTGAACGGAGTTCATATGTTAGTCTAGAATATAATACAATGTTATTTATAAATATTATATAAGTATATTTTATTTTTAAACGAAAAATTTAGAAAAACCGAAAATTTAAATTGTCTATAAATAAGTCAAAATATGTCAAAATACTTTGAAATTTTAACCATGTATAGAAAACGTCAATATAAAGATTTAATGATAATTTCAAGTTGTTGCGGTTTTTCGTTTTTGAGTTAGGGCATTTTAAAAAAACCGATATCATTTGTCAGTCTAGAACATTCTACATTATATTATATTTTACATGTAATTTTATGTCAATATTCGATGTTCAAACGCTTATAAAAAAAAATTGTGCCTATGGATTTTAATAATTTTTGAATGACATTAAGAACTACTTCTGTGGAATCTTCGATTAAATTTTCAAGTATTTTGAAGAAGCCAAATTTTTTTTATCACCGATTATAAAAATAAAATGTAAAAAAATCGAATATTTTAAATGACTATAAGTGGCTTAAAAATCAATATAATATTTTGAAAAAAATATTGCATAAAAGAAATACCAATCTTAACAGCTGGTAGAAATTTCAAAAATCTGCGACTTATACTTTTTGAATTATAACAAATATTTAAAATCGTCTGAGAATAAATCGCTATTTTATGCAATTTCGTAAATATTTAAATTTCAAACAGTCGTACAATTTTTTCCTCTTAGTCTGGTAGAAATTTTTTTAAAGATTTTTGAAGAGTAGCTCATAGATAACCTAGTGTTAAAATTTTGAACCTTAAGTATGAACAAAAAAAATTTTATGAATTTTTATCTACAAAATAACATGCAAATTATCGTGATTTTTACACATTTTATACAAATTTGAGAATTAAGGGCTTATAAAAAAAAATTGAGTTAACCGATCACCGATATTTTTTAGTTACGATAAGTTTAACTTATTATAAACCTAGTATAAAATTTTCAAGAGTTTTCGCTCAATCAATTAAATTTTATAGATGTTTAAAAACAAAAATTTAACAAAAATCGAAAATATAAATTGTCTATAAATAAGTCAAAATATGTCAAAATACTTTGAAATCTTAACCATGTATAGAGAACGTCAATATAAAGATTTGGTGAAAATTTCAAGTTGTTGCGGTTTTTCATTTTTGAGTTAGAGCATTTTAAAAAAAACCGATATCTTTGTCAGTCTAGAATATTATACAGTATATTATATTTTACATGTAATTTTTTGTCAATATTCGCTGTTCAAACGCTTATAAAAAAAAATTGTGCCTATGGATTTTAATAATTTTTGAATGACTTTAAGAACTACTTCTGTGGAATCTTCTATTAAATTTTCAAGTATTTTGTACGAGCCAAATTTTTTTTATCACCGATTATAAAAAAAAAATGTAAAAAAATCGAATATTTTAAATGCCTATAAGTGGCTTAAAAATCAATATAATATTTTGAAAAAAATATGACATAAAGGAAATACCAATCTTAACAACTGGTAGAAATTTCAAAAATCTGCGACTTATACTTTTTGAATTATAAAAAATATTTAAAATCGTTTGAGAATAAATCGCTATTTTATGCAATTTCATAAATATTTAAATTTCAAACAGTCATAAAATTTTTTCCTCTAATTCCGGTAGAAATTTTTTTAAAGATTTTTGAAGAGTAGCTTATACATAACCTCGTGTTAAAATTTTGAACCTTAAGTATGAACAGAAAAAATTTTATGAATTTTTATCTACAAAATAACTTGCATATTATCGTGATTTTTACATATTTCGTATAAATTGGAACTTTGAGCACTTATAAAAAAAAATTGTGACTTACGATTTTAGATTTTTTTTTATCAGTTAAGGAACAACTTATAAGAAATCTTGTATTAAATTTTCAAGATTTTCTAGGCATCCAAAAAAATTTTATCGTTATTTAAAAAAAAAATACTTAAAAATATTGAAAATTTCAATTGTCTATAAATAGCTTCATAAAAGTCAAAATACTTTGAAAATTTAATGGTGTATAGAGAACACTAATCTAAACATTTGGTGAAAATTTCAAGTATTTACATCGATTAGTTTTTGAGTTATAGCAAAATAAAAAATTTGATTATGTCAAAAACTGGTTTTGCGTAAAAACTCCCGTTTTTCCCAAATTTTTTTATGGTTTTTCCCGTCGCATTTAAAAAATATTGGAAATTTTTAACTTTTGACCCCCCAAAGTACCAAATAGATTCACTTTCCTTTCAGAAAAGTTGCTACATAAGGCAATCGAAGCAATTTTACTGCCCCAAAACGTGTCGACAGACACAAAAAAAAAAAAAAAAAAAAAAAAAAAAAAAAAAAAAAAAAAACACACATCATTGTAAAATCAATACATTCTTCACTCCGTTCAGAATCTAAAAAAAGTGGAATAATTACTTATACGATTAGTATTCGACGAATTTATGCGTTTCGCCCTTGAGATATGTATATGCCGTGTACATTAACAATTAAAATATAACAGTTCTCGTTACAACAAAATAATATAATACCTCAACGTACGAGTAGTACGTATACTCATAGTATAGTATATTATTAAAAATTACCGAGTCTACCAGTATCATATCATTATAATTATAATTGTTGTACGCGCGTAACACTCATTGTGGAGTACCGTTATAAGTGTATATTACCACGTAGAAGTTCACGTGAAAAGTGTGTATTTAGCTGTTATATATTACATTTGTCGTACTCAATGATTTAAGTCATATTATTCACATATTATGTAAAATACACATGTGGTAATGCAAAAATTTTGTTTTTACTGCTGTAGCATATAATTGCTTTAAAAAGTCGTGATTAAGTTCAAAGTCCTCGGTTATTCAAAATTATTTGTGTTCCAATATTGTAAAAAAACACTACATGGTTATCGTATTACAACAATAATAATATTAAAACCCAGAAGAAATGATGCGTTTATATAAAACGTGCGTTTAGAAATACGATCTGCTCCGTATTTCAGACCGGATGTTTTTATATTGGTATACAAGTGATATATAATATACAAGTATATTTATTTACTTTATTTATTTAAACATAAATATACTAGTGTATTTCATATTAACTGACAATACGAAATTAAACTTTTACAAGAGCACAGGTGTAATCGTTTTCGGCTAAAATCAACTTTTCCCTTTCCAAGCATTTTATAAGTTCCATTTTTGATTAATATATTATTTTGGCCACCAACATAAATTTTAAAAACAGAAAATTATGATTTATTTTTTTATAACTTTTCAAAAGATAATTATTAAGATTTTTCCGATATACTTATACAAATTTAATAATTAAGTTTAAAAATCATACCTAACTGAAAATTTACCAGCTCTTGATACCAATAATTATTATACAAATTAAATAATATATATCATATCCAATATATATATATAGGTTGCCAATCAATAAAAGGTTTTTTCATACATTTTATTTTGCACGAAAATAACAGTAATAGTGATTAAAAATTCGCAAATATACCCTAAACGATATGCTATTGTAAAATATGTTTTTGTTTGCTATATGATTTTACCAAAAATAACAATTAATTTTAATTAATTAAAACAAAAAAAACATTCTCTTCGATCAACAATCATCAAGTAAAATTATGCTACAATTTAAAAAAATAAACATGTATAAATATTTTTAATTTTAAAAGTTAAAATTAATAGCTAAAATAGTGTAAGAAAATAGTTCAAATAGTAATCAATAGTTTAAAGGATTCTTCCTACCCAACAGAATATAACCGACATGTGTCTTGGTTAAATTCGAGCATTTAAGAATTACCCCCATTGCGGCCGAAGACAGAGGCTATGTGAAATCCAACAAGAGAGCGATACCCAGTGTCTTTGCAGAAATCAATATTAAACCAAACGGAATTATGTATTTTTTTCGATTACTATTCGGTTACGTTGGCCGAACGAGCATATTTTTTGGAAATACGAAACTGGTGCACCAGGTGTGTCCGGTATGAATATAATACATGCCCAGAGTGCAATCACCCTGAAAAAAATACATCTATCGTGCTTGGGGATAGAATAAAAATAAAAAGTACAATGGGTAAGGGAAAATCGAGAGAAAAAAGCGAAACTAAATATTATTTCTATTAAGGTGAGGCGTGCGCGAGTGTAATCGACACAATTAATTTCCCGTACCGCACTGGCACGTGTGCACCACGGCGATATGGGTAAATTATACATATAGGAGAGGTATTATAAATGTGATAATATTGTACATTTACGTTCTAGTGGGATAACGGGATGTGATACATTAGAATTACTCGTGCGGTGACGTTCGCGTGTAGTGTAGCGTAACATCACACAATCGGAGAGTGTGTTATTATTACTATTATTATTATTATAATTATTTTGGTACATGCATATGCATATAAATAGGAAAATATGAAATTAATCTTATAGAAGTAAAAAAAAATTACCTATAAATTATTTTTAATGAAAACAAATTATACACCATAAGAGTCCAAAGATTGAAAAAATGATGTTCATTAAATGTTTACCTACACATTTCTAAAATCGAATGTTCTGATATAGTGCAAGGTTATTTTCAATATCTTCAAAATTGAAATTATGTCGAATCCACAATTGTGGTAATTGTATCTTAGATCAAAAAAATAATAAATAAGATAACTGACGGTATTAAGTTTTGATAATTATCGTTACTGATAGACAAGGTATATTTCTAATTCAAGAATATTTATATATATGTAAACGAACACTATATCACGAACATTTATTTTAACACATAAACATTTTGACTACGAATGGTGTTATGTAATGTAAATTCTGTTTTCACTAAAAATTATCATGTAAGTACTTTTTTTTATTTCCGTGACTATTATTTTTCCCATTTTTCTAGAAAACCCTGTATAATAGATTTGTTATTTCTGGTCACCACACGCAAGATAGATTTAAAGCTGTCTTTTTTTCCATCCCAATATAAACCAAGTGTTAACAATTTTTTTCTTTCCGCAGCACAAAAGGGCGCGAGAGATGATTACGCATCGGACGTGATGGCTGAAAACGTCAACTATGCAGGAGGAAAAGGACATTTTTGTCAGCTCAACAGCCTGTGGTCCGTGTGGTATGGACTGTTAGCTACCGTGCTGAACGTCTATTCCGTTTTGTTAGCCACTAGAAGATTATCTGGTATGTCTATAATATATATTTAGTATAATAAATCGATGACGTCTGAAATGCAAATAATGCACCACCGGATTTTCCTTATTGCAAACGGGATGCACGTGCAAAACAGTTTATATGGTTTCATTTAATTATAATTTATTTGTAAAAATATGGTACACACACACATATTTTGAAACTGAATTGAATATAAATTTAAAGATTTAAAAAAATATTAATATAAAAAAATGTGGTTCATATTATAATCTTTTTAATTAAAAAAAAAAAAAGAACCGGATGGGCCTCGCTCTGCTGTACAGTTAGGGGTGGAGTGCACCTCGCTTATAGGATAGGTCATTATTATAATGGATTTGTTAAATTTGAATGCAATGATAGATATCATTGTATACGAATAACGATTCTGAACGGAGTTCATATGTTAGTCTAGAATATAATACAATGTTATTTATAAATATTATATAAGTATATTTTATTTTTAAACGAAAAATTTAGAAAACCGAAAATTTAAATTGTCTATAAATAAGTCAAAATATGTCAAAATACTTTGAAATCTTAACCATGTATAGAGAACGTCAATATAAAGATTTGGTGAAAATTTCTAGTTGTTGCGGTTTTTCATTTTTGAGTTAGAGCATTTTAAAAAAAACCGATATCTTTGTCAGTCTAGAATATTATACAGTATATTATATTTTACATGTAATTTTTTGTCAATATTCGCTGTTCAAACGCTTATAAAAAAAAATTGTGCCTATGGATTTTAATAATTTTTGAATGACTTTAAGAACTACTTCTGTGGAATCTTCTATTAAATTTTCAAGTATTTTGTACGAGCCAAATTTTTTTTATCACCGATTATAAAAAAAAAATGTAAAAAAATCGAATATTTTAAATGCCTATAAGTGGCTTAAAAATCAATATAATATTTTGAAAAAAATATGACATAAAGGAAATACCAATCTTAACAGCTGGTAGAAATTTCAAAAATCTGCGACTTATACTTTTTGAATTATAAAAAATATTTAAAATCGTTTGAGAATAAATCGCTATTTTATGCAATTTCGTAAATATTTAAATTTCAAACAGTCATAAAATTTTTTCCTCTAATTCCGGTAGAAATTTTTTTAAAGATTTTTGAAGAGTAGCTTATACATAACTTCGTGTTAAAATTTTGAACCTTAAGTATGAACAGAAAAAATTTTATGAATTTTTATCTACAAAATAACTTGCAA
>JASXSY010001716.1:0-73616 GCA_034509805.1 Sipha maydis
TTGAATACTATTTAGTACCATTCGATACTTAATCGGACCTGGACTATATGAGTAATAAATATCTAAAAGTTTAATATTGAAGACAGATGTTTGTAAAAATGAAAAAAAATATGCCTTATAAATTTAAATCGACAATGATTACAATTCGTTTGAATTTTATTGAAATATTCTAGTTTAAATGTTTGAATTTTATTAATTTGAAATTCATTTAATTTTTGATGTTGTAAACGATTTTCATTGGAATATTTGTCAAATTGTATATATATATATATACATATATTTGTGTATATTCAATATTTATTACAAATAATAAGATTAATATTCGATTTTGTTAGTTTTTTTTTTTTTCATGAATAGTAGGAAATAGGATAGTTCAGTCGATTAGTAGTAATTGCAGTGTTTTGTAGAAAAATCCTCCCAAGTTGTTGCGGACGTCAATACGTTGTCAACAAGGACTGGTGTTCATCGTAGACATATTTATGGACTAATCATCATCATCGAAGTCATCGAAGTATTATGAGAACTTAGGAACTATTAACCAATCTATGTTTATAAACGTCTATGTTATCGCAAAATCTTATATTATATTCCTTTCTTATGTGACTAATCATCTATTATTATTATATCAATTTTATAAGTATAAATGTCATTAAGTATTTGTATAATTCATGTGTCAAACAATATTGTGATAAAATAAATACCGATATGTATAAAATAAATTGTAATTGATATTTGGACATAACCATTTTATCCGTTATAATATACATATACATATATATATATATATATATATACTAATAAGATATTACTACTGACCGAAATTAACCATTATAATTGAGATTAGTGTTAGTTTTTAAAATTAACAGATCTCAGAATCGGTTTACTTCTATTCTGGTTCTGGTTAATTTTTGATGTGGATGAATTATGATCCTGTTATTCATTGATTTGGTTTCGTCATAATCTTCTTCTTCTTCTTTTGCCTCTCCTTCCTCCCAACTATTTGGGGTCGGCCACCCTTGTCCTACACCTCCACTTTACTCGGTCAATCACATCTCCTCTGCACACACCGACAGCCCTCATGTCATTCTCCAAAGTCTCCAACCATCTCTTTTTTTGTCTTCCTCTTCCTCTTTTCCTCATTTTTTTGGTTTCGTCATAATATGTTCTACTATTATTGATATTAACTGAATATACTCGAAAACTGTTAAAAACAAAATATTTTTTTTTAGATATCGTGCGATTTCGTTGTAGTTTTTCATTGTTTATCCTGGATACCAAATTATATAAAATGCAATACCATAAAATATAACAGGACTGTGATGATAACAAATGCGTTTTAATGAAATATATTTCGCTGTCTTTAGCACTCGTTCGCTTATATTATTAGTATATAATGTTTGTACTCTAATGTAAAAGTTCGTAAACAACAGTTGTTAACAGTTACTGTTTACTGGCAAATGTTGTACATGTATAATAACATAATTTATTGTAATAATCATTATTATGAATGTGCATCCTGTATATTTTCAATGTCCATTTTTCAATACATCTTTTTGATTTCATAAATAGATCTCGTTACATGCAGCTTGTAATTATAATTATTAACAAATTACTTACTATAATTTAAAACAATAATTGTTGTGCATACTCTATGATTTTTTAATTAATTTTTTACAGTTATACTCGTAATTTAATTAATACTCGTAATGCAAAATTATAACATAGCTACTTAATTACCATAGAGTGAGTTATATAGTAAATCATCAGTATTGCTAACAGAACCTAATCATATAAATTATATGCAGTAGCGGTGCGTGAATGAAATTTACGGGGAGACTTCATTTTTATGTAAATATCGGTTATAATTGAATTTTTGATAGCAAATTATTCTACTTCATTCTAAGTTTTTAATTTAAACTAGATACTGAAAAATTGATTCTTCATAGTTTCTTGTATACAATATTATAATAGTTTTATATACGAGTATATATATATATATATATGTAGAATTTCTATAGAAATTCAATTCAAACTTCAATTAATTAATATTTATTTTATAGACATAGATTTTATAAAATAAATTAAAACTGATGAAATAACAAACAAATTAATTTATATATTAATATGATAACAATAAAAATATTAAAATAAAACGAATAACGTGTCAGAGACTAGTCTCCCGGACTCCGTACAGTAACCATTACCGATAATGAATTCCCCCCAAACTTTTATTTACCTCCTTTCAATTAGAATTGAGACTGTCGTTCGACCGTCTCTTTCTTTTCGATGCCGTCGTCCATCGTTATCGCTAAATCCGAAAATAGTTAAGAACGTATTTTCATTGAATCATACGTATTCACACCACGATGGATATAATATAATACACATATGCATATATATATATATATATATATAGTAAATATATTTGACAACAGTATATTATTTACACATAGATTACACAAATACTTGAAAATAATTTAAAAAACCGGATGGGCCTCGCTCTGCTGTACAGTTGGGGGTGGAGTGCACCTCGTTTATAGAATAGGTCATTATTGTTAATCATTTATTTGTTAAATTTGAATGCAATGATAAATATCATTGTATACGAATAACGGTTTTGAACGGAGTTAATATGTTTGTCTAGGATATAATACATTGTTATTTATAAATATTGTAAAAAGTATATTTTATTTTGAAACGGTAAATATATTTTTCAATTAGGATGGGTTGGCAGTTGCATACAGCGACATAGTTTGTCAGTCTAGAATATTATACATTATACTATATTTTACATGTAATTTTATGTCAATATTCGCTGTTCAAACGCTTATAAAAAAAAAAAATTGTAAAAAAAAATCGAATATTTTAAATGCCTATAAGTGGTTTAAAAATCAATATAATATTTTGAAAAAAATATGACATAAAGGAAATGCCAATCTTAACAGCTGGTAAAAATTTCAAAAATCTGCGACTTATACTTTTTGAATTATAACAAATATTTAAAATCGTTTGAGGATAAATCGCTATTTTATGCAATTTCGTAAATATTTAAATTTCAAACAGTCATAAAATTTTTTCCTCTGAGTCCGGTAGAAATTTTTTTAAAGATTTTTGAAGAGTAGCTTATTGATAACCTAGTGTTAAAAATTTCGAACCTTAAGTATGAACAGAAAAAATTTTATGAATTTTTATCTACAAAATAACTTGCAAATTATCGTGATTTTTACACATTTTATGCAAATTTGAGCATTAACGGCTTATAAAAAAAATTTGAGTAAACCGATCACCGATATTTTTAGGTTACGATACCTTAACCATGTATAGAAAACGACAATATAAAGATTTGGTGAAAATTTCAAGTTGTTGCGATTTTTGGTTTTTGAGTTAGAGCATTTTAAAAAAAATTGAATTTGTAAAAACGTGATTTTGCGTAAAATTTCACGTTTTTTCGTAATTTTTTTATCGTTTTTTTCGATTTTTTTAAAAAGTATTGAAAAGTTGGATTTTTGACTAGCCAAAGTACCATCTACATTCACTTTCCTTTCAGAAAAGTTTCTGCTTAAGCAAATCGAAGCATTTTTACTGCCAAAAAAGGTGTCGTCAGACACAAAAAAAAAAAAAATTAAATTAAAATAAAAAAAAATTAAAAAAAAAAAATAAATAAAAATAAAAAAATAAATACACATCATTGTAAAACCAATAGATTCCATCACTCCGTTCAGAATCTAAAATTAAAACAAATTTTTTTTTTTCAATGTTATTGGGGAGACGCCGTTGTTACAGGCGATATTTACCCCCGTTAATATTTACCTCCCCCGGTAAATTTATCCTCGGTTATATTTACCGGGGGTAAATATATACTAGGATATTTTGACATCAAATGGGGGGTAAATATATCCTAGGACATTTTTACCGGCGGTAAAATAACACTAGGATATTTTTACCTCAGGTAAATATATACTAGGATATAGTTACCTCCCCAGTAAAAATGTCGTTTAAAGGGAGGTATAAATATACTAGAATATAATTACCTCCCGGGTGAATATATACTAGGATATAATTACCTCCCCGGTAAAAATGTTATTAAAGGGGAGTATAAATATACTAGAATATAATTACTTCCCGGTTGAATATACACTAGGATATAGTTACCTCCCCGGTAAAAATGTCGTTCCAAGGGGGGGTATAAATATACTAGAACACAAAAGAAAGTCTATTCTTTTATATTTTTACTAGCTGATCCCATGCACTTCGTTGCTCGTTAAATATACAAACTCTACATGACTCTAACTTTGTTCAACTCGTTATTTAATATTCGGTGGATGATGTGCTAGATTTATCTTAAGTTTTCTCTCCGGAATAAAAATTCTTATTCACAGCAGTATACTATCAGGTAGGCAATCTACCTGCGGTAGATCGCGGACCTAGTGCTGTTTGTACGTACCTTAGTGTATGATTTAAATCTAATAAAGTATCAAAATTATACCAAGTTTGACATAATACGGTGGATTAATATAATCAATTAATACATAATCCTAACCTAACCTTAACGTATTAAAATCCGTAGTATAGAATTGTATTGTTGACCATTTGCATTGGTATTACGAACTATTTCTGTTGCTCCGAACGATGTCATTTGGAAACATGAATTGAATGTTCTAATTGACTTCAGGAACACGTTAGAATCTGGATCTGTACCGATAAGTAAACCGTTCAATAGTTCAGGTGGTGTTTCAATTTCAGGTAGTTGCATCTTTCCTGACGCACAACACATCCAGACTGGCTCATTTTTGAATTTGAGAGCATAGCAGTGTGGGCATTCCTTGTTCATAGCACAAATTACTACTTTTGAATGAGCATAATATTCAATATCGGGCTCGTACTGGAATGCTAGACGCAGGAATAAATCAGATATAAATGTTCGATGTACCTGTTGGCGTAGTTGGTCAATTGCTCTGCGTGAGTCAACTACGAATCATTCGCACTATCGGATTGGCATTGTTCGTCTGTTATTTGCGCTCTTCTATTTCTCATGTTTGTAGCTACATTTGTTCTACGACAAAAATTGGCATTCTGGCGTCTTCTTGGTATTTTTAATGACACAAACAAATAGAAAATATTCAAAGTACTTATTTATGTTTTTTTTTTGTTACCTTGCAACGTCGGGTAATTCATTATATTAACAACTAATAAATAAATATTATTCTTAAATCTTATAACCCCCATAGCAATCATTTATAAACAAAAACAAAAATTTCCATCGTAAATCTCAAAATTCCTGCTTGACCACCTCCCGGGGGTGGAATTAGGTCCATATATAAACCCTATAAATCCACGACATTCTCTATCATTTAAAAAAAAAATCAAGATAATCGGCCTAGCCGTTCTTAACTGATGCAATTTCGAATATTTTGTCTCTATTTTTATATATATAGATTTTTATGACAATCGCGATCTTCTTCGCACTTTTGCTTTTGCAAAAGTGTCGATAGTGTCATCTATATTAAGCTTAAGTGCTTCGTAATACTCCATGCAGAGTAAAGCTAAATCACTCGTACGGTTTTGTACCATGGTTAACCTAATCTAACACTAGATAGCTTCCTTACTCACCGTCTTCTTGTCTGTCATATTAATATGTCCTCCTATTTACTTATTGTAATTTTTTTAAATACAGACTGTATTAATTGATTTACATTTTTTATAAAAAAAAACAAAAATTAATCTTTAGATATTTCAAAATTTACGGGGCCTCATATTTAAACATAGATGGGGGCCCCGTCGGCATTTACTGACTAAACGACCGTTAGATCCGCCACTATACTTAATATTACAGGTAGTGATTTTTTTTAAATATTTACTTACCGGTTATTGAGTCAATGATCCAGTAGAAAAATATTCATAAAATCAAAATATTCAGAACACACACAGCACACAGTTAAAACTCTTAACACGTAATAAACGCATAATAATAGTTAACGAACTGTTCGTAACGAAGGTGAATACTGGAATGAAGAATATAATTTGAAATTTGTCTGAACTATCCGTAAGGGTACCTATATAATTTGTATCACAGAACTGTGAGACATACAATGTAATCAGTAGGGCTAGGATAGTATAGGATTTTGCATTTTTTTTTAGGATTTACAGGACATAGCTTTTCAAGCACAAAATGTGATTTGATCATATACGAGTCCAAATATATAGTTTTTATTTTGCTTTTTTTTGCATTTTTTGTACTTTTATGGATTTAGGGTCATTTTGTAGCATTTTTAGGTAATTTTTTCAATTTTAAGAGCATTTTTTATACTTTTTTGAAATCTAGGTAATATTTTTATACATTTGTTTTTGAAAACTTGAAGGAGCTACTGATTGTCCAATGCAATAATACAATTTAAATGTAATTTTCAGAATAAAAAAATATACGTATATATTTTTTATTTTACAGTATTTTTTGTTGATTTTTCAGAAAATTTCAAGCTGGCCATTGCATGATAAGTCCAAACTTCAAACTTTATTAATTTATTATTTATATCAAGAAAATCCTAAATTAAAATTTTTTTTGCTATTTTTTTATAACATTATAATTTAAATAATTTTGTACCGAAATATTAATTAATAAATAATAAACAATAATTAATAATTATAAATTATAATGCATTTTTATAAAAATTTTTATCTTTTGGGCATTTTTAAGGTCATTTTTAGGTCATTTTTTTAGGTCATTTTAAGGTTATTTTAATGTCATTTTTTTAGGTTTTTTGGGTCATTAAAATCCTAGCCCTAGTAATCAGTATTACATTTCATCAGGAATATATCAACTGTTAACTTTGGGTTTAATGTTCAGCAACAGTAAATGTTATGTATCGACATATATACATACATATGTATGATCAGGGCCAGATTTAGGGTTGTGGGGGCCCCAGGGCCTACATAAGATTGAAATACAAGAATTTCTAGTTGATCAACATGCTTTAAAACTGAAACTATAATATTAATCAATGATAAATGATGTTCGTCGAAGACTCCCGTCAGCCACTCCACGATGTATACAGTCTTACACAAGTTAGAAAAAAAATCTATTATTGTACAAGCGATAAGCTTGATGTCCACCCCAACGGCCCGCTCCGGCGACCGGTTACACGTGTCCGACGACGACGCCGAGAGAGAGGGAAATGGCAGATCGCTCAGTCGTTAGTCTCGCTGAACAGAATATAGTTGAGTAATTATATTTATAATTAAGTATTAATGGTAGAAAACTACGAATATCAATCTAGTGATTTGTTTTATCACCAACCTATAGCACCACTTGTCAAACTTAAAAAATAAATTGACAAGTGGTGCTAAAAATAACAGTTATTATAATTTAAAAAAAAAAATAGAATAAATGTTAATTTAAAAAAAAAATAGAATATTTTCTTGCAAATTACTAGAAAAATTAAAAAAAAAAAGGTAATAATTTTGTGGAGATATCTTATTAATTTAATTTTGTGAGGGCCCCGTGGGCCCCCCATAAATCCGGCCCTGTGTATGACCAACTTCTTATATGGTCAGCGATATTGTCACAAGTTGCAACGAATAACAATAATAGTCTGCTCACTTGTCCAACAAATATGAACCTTTGATCGAGCGATAGCAACCGTTGGCATAACGGTTATATAAATATATATATATATATATATATATATATATATATATATATATATATATATATATACGGTAAATAAAAAAGGCGACGAAAAAGTGTAATGTAGGTACCTACTGTACCCCACACGGTGCATTATAAAAATGTTTATTGTTATAAACCACAATACAAGTGAAGGAACCTGAGCTGCCGACTTGTATAAAAATTAATTATCGGTTATTGGTTGACTTAGACAAGTAACACAGTGACAGTCTTGCCTATATTATAATCTAATGATAACTTGATTTATTTTTTTTAATTCTTTAATATAATTTTATTGAGCTGATCATAGTGAACCATTATAATATTAACTTCGATTTTAACGTAAGTTTAACATAAATTATTAATATTATTAAAAAACGAGGGAAAATGTAAAATTAAAGAAGACAAACAATTTTATCGCTTTAATGAAAACAATAAAAATATAACAATGTATTTCTGATATCATCTAATACCAATAAAAACAAATTAAAAGGACTTTTTTATTACATATCCAAGTTTTTGTATTTTCTATGTAAAATTAACAACAAAATCGAAAAATGTTTTGTGTAAATACGAGTACAGTGAAACCTCTCTATAACGGACCCTCTATTAAATGGAATCCTCCTTAAAACGGAAAATATTCTTAATCCCAGTGCAAATAATATGTACAATATCTTCCTCTCCATGACGGAAAACTCTTTATAACAAAAATTATTTGGTCCCATGCGATTCCGTTATAGAGAGGTTACACTGTATATACATAGGGATTAAACAAGTATTAAGACAGCTCACTCAGAGAGAGAATCGTTTCATCGGCTTTAGTGGTCATTTTTACCAGGAGGTATATCCTAGTATATATTCAATCGGGAGGTAATTATATTTTAGTATATTTATACTCCCCTTTAAACGACATTTTTACTTGGGAGGTAATTATATCGTAGTATTTATTCACCCGGGAGTAACTATATCATAGTATATATTCAATCGGGAGGTAATTAAATTCTAGTATATTTATACCCCCTTTAAACGACATTTTTACCGGGGAGGTAACTATATCCTAGTATATATTTACCTGTGGTAAAAATATCCAAGTGTTATTTTACCGCCGGTAAAAATGTCCTAGGATATATTTACCCCTCATTTGATGTCAAAATATCCTAGTATATATTTACCCCCGGTAAATATAACCTAGGATATATTTACCGGGGGAGGTAAAAATTATTGAAGGTAATAGAATCCCATGACACCGTCTCAAAGTTTCCCCTGACGCACCGCCACTAATTATATGTATATCATTCATTATTTATTTATTTATTTATTTATTTATTTATATATATATTTTACGTCAATCGGCAGTTAACAATAGTACATATTGTGTAGGTAATAACAATTTAATTAAAAATTAACATTAATAAAGTATAAGAACTCTATAACAACAACTAGAGCGTACAAATAACAGAATTTTTATTATTTATTATTGTATTTAAAATATTATTTTTTTTTTTAAATAAGACTTTTTTTTATTATTTATTAATGTAATTTACAATCTATATAACAATTAGTACAACAAACAAATTTGATAGTTAATAAATGATTAGTGACAGGAAATAAAAAAGTATGGTCAGGCATTCAACTGTAACACCCGGCCGGACACAATTTCAAAAATTGTTAGAATTTTATATTTTTTATTTTAGTATTTCTCTAGGCCACTGTCTTTTGAGTTTTCTACTTATATTACCAGGAAGAGAGGTAGATCATCCATTGTTGAACTTTTTAAGATGAATTTATAAAATAAATGAAAGAATTAAAAATTATCGTATATAATGTTATAGACTACACTTCTACATTATAGTTAGACATTATTTATTTTATTTACATTCTTTCTGTTTTTTTTTTAGATTCTGAACGGAGTGAAGAATGTATTGATTTTACAATGATGTGTGTTTTTTTTTTTATTTTTTTTTTGTGTCTGTGGACACGATTTGGGGCAGTAAAAATGCTTCGATTGCCTTATGTAGCAACTTTTCTGAAAGAAAAGTGAATCTATTTGGTACTTTGGGGGGTCAAAAGTAAAAAATTTCCAATATTTTTTAAATGCGACGGGAAAAACCCTAAAAAATTTTGGGAAAAACGGGAGTTTTTATGCAAAACCAGTTTTCGACATAATCAAATTTTTTATTTTGCTATAACTCAAAAACTAATCGATGTAAATACTTGAAATTTTCACCAAATGTTAAGATTAGCGTTCTCTATACACCATTAAATTTTCAAAGTTGAACTTTTACTAAGCTATTTATAGGCAATTGAAATTTTCAATTTTTTTAAGTATTTTTTTTTAAATAATATTTAAATTTCAAACAGTCATACAATTTTTTCCTCTGAGTCCGGTAGAAATTTTTTTAAAGATTTTTGAAGAGTAGCTTATACATAACCTAGTGTTAAAATTTTGAACCTTAAGTATGAACAGAAAAAATTTTATGAATTTTTATCTACAAAATAACTTGCAAATTATCATGATTTTTACATATTTCGCATAAATTGGAACTTTGAGCACTTATAAAAAAAAATTGTGACTTACGATTTTAGATTTTTTTTTATCAATTAAGGAACAACTTATAAGAAACCTTGTATTAAATTTTCAAGATTTTCTGGGCAGCCAAAAAAATTTTATCGTTATTTAAAAAAAAAATACTTAAAAAAATTGAAAATTTCAATTGTCTATAAATAGCTTAATAAAAGTCAAAATAGTTTGAAAATTTAATGGTGTATAGAGAACGCTAATCTAAACATTTGGTGAAAATTTCAAGTATTTACATCGATTAGTTTTTGAGTTATAGCAAAATAAAAAATTTGATTATGTCGAAAACTGGTTTTGCGTAAAAACTCCCGTTTTTCACAAATTTTTTTATGATTTTTCCCGTCGCATTTAAAAAATATTGGAAATTTAAAAAAAAAAAAAAACCGGATGGGCCTCGCTCTGCTGTACAGTTAGGGGTGGAGTGCACCTCGCTTATAGGATAGGTCATTATTATAATGGATTTGTTAAATTTGAATGCAATGATAGATATCATTGTATACGAATAACGATTCTGAACGGAGTTCATATGTTAGTCTAGAATATAATACAATGTTATTTATAAATATTATATAAGTATATTTTATTTTTAAACGAAAAATTTAGAAAAACCGAAAATTTAAATTGTCTATAAATAAGTCAAAATATGTCAAAATACTTTGAAATTTTAACCATGTATAGAAAACGTCAATATAAAGATTTAATGATAATTTCAAGTTGTTGCGGTTTTTCGTTTTTGAGTTAGGGCATTTTAAAAAAACCGATATCATTTGTCAGTCTAGAACATTCTACATTATATTATATTTTACATGTAATTTTATGTCAATATTCGATGTTCAAACGCTTATAAAAAAAAATTGTGCCTATGGATTTTAATAATTTTTGAATGACATTAAGAACTACTTCTGTGGAATCTTCTATTAAATTTTCAAGTATTTTGTACGAGCCAAATTTTTTTTATCACCGATTATAAAAAAAAAATGTAAAAAAATCGAATATTTTAAATGCCTATAAGTGGCTTAAAAATCAATATAATATTTTGAAAAAAATATGACATAAAGGAAATACCAATCTTAACAGCTGGTAGAAATTTCAAAAATCTGCGACTTATACTTTTTGAATTATAAAAAATATTTAAAATCGTTTGAGAATAAATCGCTATTTTATGCAATTTCGTAAATATTTAAATTTCAAACAGTCATAAAATTTTTTCCTCTAATTCCGGTAGAAATTTTTTTAAAGATTTTTGAAGAGTAGCTCATAGATAACCTAGTGTTAAAATTTTGAACCTAAAGTATGAACAAAAAAAATTTTATGAATTTTTATCTACAAAATTACTTGCAAATTATCGTGATTTTTACACATTTTATACAAATTTGAGAATTAAGGGCTTATAAAAAAAAATTGAGTTTACCGATCACCGATATTTTTTAGTTACGATAAGTTTAACTTATTATAAACCTAGTATAAAATTTTCAAGAGTTTTCGCTCAATCAATTAAATTTTATAGATGTTTAAAAACAAAAATTTAACAAAAATCGAAAATTTAAATTGTCTATAAATAAGTCAAAATATGTCAAAATACTTTGAAATCTTAACCATGTATAGAGAACGTCAATATAAAGATTTGGTGAAAATTTCAAGTTGTTGCGGTTTTTCATTTTTGAGTTAGAGCATTTTAAAAAAAACCGATATCTTTGTCAGTCTAGAATATAATACAGTATATTATATTTTACATGTAATTTTTTGTCAATATTCGCTGTTCAAACGCTTATAAAAAAAAATTGTGCCTATGGATTTTATTAATTTTTGAATGACTTTAAGAACTACTTCTGTGGAATCTTCTATTAAATTTTCAAGTATTTTGTACGAGCCAAATTTTTTTTATCACCGATTATAAAAAAAAAATGTAAAAAAATCGAATATTTTAAATGCCTATAAGTGGCTTAAAAATCAATATAATATTTTGAAAAAAATATGACATAAAAGAAATACCAATCTTAACAGCTGGTAGAAATTTCAAAAATCTGCGACTTATACTTTTTGAATTATAAAAAATATTTAAAATCGTTTGAGAATAAATCGCTATTTTATGCAATTTCGTAAATATTTAAATTTCAAACAGTCATAAAATTTTTTCCTCTAATTCCGGTAGAAATTTTTTTAAAGATTTTTGAAGAGTAGCTCATACATAACCTCGTGTTCAAATTTTGAACCTTAAGTATGAACAGAAAAAATTTTATGAATTTTTATCTACAAAATAACTTGCAAATTATCGTGATTTTTACATATTTCGTATAAATTGGAAATTTGAGCACTTATAAAAAAAAATTGTGACTTACGATTTTAGATTTTTTTTTATCAGTTAAGGAACAACTTATAAGAAACCTTGTATTAAATTTTCAAGATTTTCTAGGCAGCAAAAAAAATTTTATCGTTATTTAAAAAAAAAATACTTAAAAATATTGAAAATTTCAATTGTCTATAAATAGCTTCATAAAAGTCAAAATACTTTGAAAATTTAATGGTGTATAGAGAACGCTAATCTAAACATTTGGTGAAAATTTCAAGTATTTACATCGATTAGTTTTTGAGTTATAGCAAAATAAAAAATTTGATTATGTCGAAAACTGGTTTTGCATAAAAACTCCCGTTTTTCCCAAAATTTTTTAGGGTTTTTCCCGTCGCATTTAAAAAATATTGGAAATTTTTTACTTTTGACCCCCCAAAGTACCAAATAGATTCACTTTTCTTTCAGAAAAGTTGCTACATAAGGCAATCGAAGCATTTTTACTGCCCCAAATCGTGTCCACAGACACAAAAAAAAAAAAAAAAAAAAAACACACATCATTGTAAAATCAATACATTCTTCACTCCGTTCAGAATCTAAAAAAAAAAAAAAAACACACACATCATTGTAAAATCAATACATTCTTCACTCCGTTCAGAATCTAAAAATATATCAAAATAACAAACTAACACAGATACATATGAGATGAGTAATGATTTTAATGATTCATATTGTACTTGATTTGAATATGTACTAAAAAATAAAAGATTATATTTTATCGAAATTATGATTATATATTTCGATTTTTATTAATGTGGTATCTAATTAATAACTAAATTTTAAAACAAAAATGTTTGATGTCAGGTTGATGTGGTAGCTAAGTTTCCCACGGATTACCATGGGGTGAATAATTATATTACTCTCTAGTTATAAACTGAATAAGCGCCTCAGTATTGTACGTACATTAAAATTAATGAAAAATTAATATTTCAACATAATCGATAGAACCATTTACAAGTTTAATCAAAACTTGTACATAATTGATTCTCTTCTTTTTGATAGGAACATTAAAATATCAAAAATGTGTTAATCGCTTATAAGTAACATTTGGTACAAGAGTAATATTATATTTGAAAGACACAAAACAAAGAAAATTATTTTGGAAATTATCTAAATAATGTGATTTATAATTGATGATGATTATCAAAATGCTTATTTATTAATATCCAAAAGGTTAGAAAATAGAACGAGTTGTATAAATATTATTTAAATGAAAAAGTTCTGTGGTCTTAGGAAACTAAAAGTAAATCCAAAACTAAAATTGTCATTGTTCTATATTTTTCTTTTATGATTTTATTCACATGTATATTAATAATATATACATTGTGTTTTTGAATGTAGTATTGTTGGTTTTTCAATATAGATTATGTATGCATGTAAGCCAATGAGACAAGAAAGCATTACGATTTGAGGCGAATTTATTGAAAAAAATAAATGCGAAACTTTGAAAACACAAGAATTTAATATACTTACTATAATATACAGATAGTATAAGAGTTTTGATCGTGATAATAATTAATGATGTGAAATGAATCTTGCGAGAAAAGTCTGTGATAAAACGGGATTAAGTAGGATGAAATAAGAATAAAACCGTTACCCAAAATTAGGGGTTATTTATTATTATTTTGTGTGATTATGATAATGAAATGACGTATTTAAAATTAAATTTTATTATAGAAAACGAGATAATGCTGGTATATTTAGTTATTAAAAGTAATATATAAATGCACTACATTTTGTTATGAAAAGATTCCGAAATCACCGAAATGTATTTATTTTATTTACTAACAAACATAAATAAATCCAAACAACACTTTTTTTTACACGTGCGATTATAGTGCAATGTTTGTATGGGAATTGATTGGATAAATTTTATTATTATTGTGTGGACAATTTTTTCTTTTTGATTAACTGTCTTGGTTAAGTAATTTCAAATTTTTTATAATTTAAATTAAATTAAAACTTATTTTGAATACAATTTTCAAAATTTTCTATTAACTCTCACAAGAAATCTATTTAAATAAGTTAGACTTTATTATTATAAACTCTAGCTAAATCCGAAATTTATATTTATATATGTAAATATATATAAATATATATTTATATAAATTTATTGACCATAACATCTAAATACATGTTTGTACGATGTCAATTTAGTTTTATATTCTATTCAAATGTAGAAAAATGGAGTTGGATATCAACTTTTATTGTTAGGAACAAAAAAAAAAATTATATTATACTTAAAATATGAGCTTTATTTTACAAAAATAAGATTTATTATATAATTCATAATGTAGCGTTTATTATAATTAAATAGTTATAAGTGATATATTCACATTAAAAAATAAAATTAAAATGTATAGGTTTAGTTTACCTTGGTACCTAAATGAAATACAATTGTATCACACCAAAAATATTTTAAACAATATATTTTAAAATAAATTAATTGAGATATTGATGGCAAAGAATTATAAAATTATAAAATAGATGAACAATTAAACTTCTCGATAACATTTACTACAACTAGTTATAGAACTTTTTGAATAGAAACCGGAGTTATCTTATTTCAAAATGAACTATATCTTGTAGATTTTGTGTATAGCAAGGGGGAATGTAATTATTTAAAATAGGATTTTTCTGTGATTCGATTTCGCAAATCTATACTTAAAGTAATTTATCTAGCAACTTGTTAGATCGACAAATATATATAATTGGTACTTAAGGGGTTATTTTTAATTTTCTTAATATTTTGAATCAGTGAAAGGAAAACCTGATAAATATTGAGAAATAATGTTAAATCATTTCAAAAAGTATAAATATTTCTTACTTTAAATAATTTCGGGTTTTTTTTGTTTTAAATTGTATATTCAGCTTGTTAAAATTAGCTAAAAGGCATTTATCTAATTTATAAAGTTGCGATACTTTTTTTTTTTTTATTATTGCTTTCATTTTATGTTACGTTATAAGAAATTAAATAAATCTCAAACGTCGTTTTTGCACTGATTTGTTGAATAATTGAATAATCTACAAAGAGAGTTTTATAATAATATTATAGGCCCAGAAGTAGGCGTCATGTCCAGAAAGTCATGATTGATACACTTTATTCATTATCTATTATCGCCAATAATACAGGTAGTCTGGGGTGGATGTTAATTTAACGATGATATAATATTTTAGGAAAATTAAATTTTATCAAGTGCATATTCGATTTTTCATTAAATTGTATTAATGCTTAAAGTTATAAATACAGATTTTATATTCTGAGTGAAGCGAGAAATGTATTGGTTATTGTCTAACCATAATTTATGTTCTTTGTGTTTGTGTACACAATATCGACCAGAGAGATTTCTTTAATCATCACAATCATAAACCATTTTTGATAGGATTGATTATTTTACAAAATGTTCAATTCAATGATAATTCAATTTTAAAATTTAATTTTTCAATTTTCATACATAAACTTAAAATTTTAATATTTAATTTTTTTTATAATACTTTCATTGTCCTTGAAAATTCTTGAAAAAACAATCCTTGAAAGTTACAAAGATGTTTGACTAGAAAATTAAATGTTGATAAAATAGCATATTTCAATGGATTTCCATTAAACGGAATTAGTTTTTTTAGATTAGGGTTTCCCAAAGTGTGTTTCGCGGAATCTAAGGGTTCCATGGGAAAATTATAAGGGTTCCTCAAGGTGAATATTGAGAGTAATAATTGTAATACAAAAATATCATGAACTATCACACTATAAGTGTCACCAGGTCTTATGTAATGATAATATAAATAGAGCTTGATTCCTATAGGTACACTGATTCATAGGTTTTTTTGATTATTTTATATAAATTGTTGGCATTTCGTTTTTCTTGATTGTGTTTAAAAGTTGTGTGTAATAACATTTTGTCGCAAAATGCTAAATAGGAGAAAATCAACCAGGATTGTTTAATAAATAATTTCAAAAATAAGATGCACTTATCTAAGAGTAATTGTATGCATAAGAATGATAAATATATTTGAAACATAAAAGTCAATAACAATGACAATAATGACAATAATAGTAACAATATCATTCACGATATGAACTATAGTTCAAATATGTTAAAATTAATGTAAAGCTTAGTTTTACCATTTCCATAAGTAATAAATAAAATATATATGTTGAACTATATTTGAAAATAGAGTAATATAACGAATATTTAGGTATAAACATTTTTTAAATTTATTTGGAAATTTTTCATTTTTTCAGTTTTATCTTTAAGAATGTTTCTCTTCATATGGGTAAGGGGTAAACTATAGCTTATCCAGTTCTGATAGAACATGAGTGGTTAAATATAATATTGAATCAATAAGTAAACGATTTTAATAGAGACAAAAAAATGTTTTCGTTCCATAACTAGAAAAATACCTATATGATTGGTGATAAATTAACTTATGGTTCATTGCAATTCTCATCTAGATTAGGTACCAGTGTTCTTATGGACGATATTAGCTGTTCGGCAGAATATAAAAAATAATCAAATATCGGAAAAGTATTATTTTTACTATTTAGCAAATGTAAACAGCTTTTATAAGTGAATATCTCTACTAACAAGGGTTAACACTTATTAAGTGTTATTAACAATGAGAATAATAATGAGTTTTTTTTATACATCGTCTTGAATTACGAATACCCATTTCAATAAAGCCATCAAGTCCTGTAAATATAATAGTAAAGTCTATTTATAAAGTCATCATTAAAAATGTATATATATATATTTACATTATTTTTTATTTATAAATACAAACAAAACTTATTGTTTACATATAATAAATATTCATTTTTCTAATATTAAAGTATTTATAATAAAAAAAAAAAAAGAACCGGATGGGCCTCGCTCTGCTGTATAGTTGGAGGTGGAGTGCACCTCGTTTATAAGATAGGTCATTATTACAATGGATTTGTTAAATTTGAATGCAATGATAGATATCATTGTATACGAATAACGATTCTGAACGAAGTTAATATGCTTGCCTAAGATATAATACATTGTTATTTATAAATATTGTAAAAAGTATATTTTATTTTGAAACGATAAATATATTTTTCAATTATGATGGGTTGGCAGTTGCATACAGCGACATAGATTGTCAGTCTAGAATATTATACATTATACTATATTTTACATGTAATTTTATGTCAATATACGCTGTTCAAACGCTTATAAAAAAAAATTGTGCCTATGGATTTAATAATTTTTGAATGACAATAAGAACTACTTCTGTGGATTCTTCTATTAAATTTTCAAGTATTTTGTATGAGGCCAAATTATCACTTTGCATTTTTACTGCCAAAAAAGTTGTCGTCAGACACAAAAATAAAAAAGAATAAAATAAAAAAAAAAACACACATCATTGTAAAACCAATAGATTCCATCACTTCGTTCAGAATCTAAAAAAAAATGACACCGCCATCGTCAATATAAAAAGTAACTGCTCAATAGATTTTTATTGTAGAAGACTTGCTATTTATCAATTATTAGCTTTGCGTTAAGAATATTGAATGAAAGCCATATTTATATAAAAATAATTATATGAAAGGAGTTAAAAATGAACAAAAAGGTTTTACAGTATTGTGTTGAATTAAAAAATGAAAGACCTAAATATTTTAATAAATTAAACATTTAGCATAATTCATATTACTAATACCGGTGGGTTATTATTAAATTCTTATTTTTATTAGTACATTTTTGTAATAAAATTTAAAACTTATGTAATTGATAATTATGAACTTCATCTTTAAAATAATTATCTCATGCTTAATAATAAATCGGATTCAAATGTAAAATTATATCTCTTCATCAAATACATCCACGCCATGATATGTCTCAAATCTCTCTTTACACAAAAACGTAAATGTTGAAATTGTATCTATTACAGCTAAAAATTACTACCAAAAATTCCACTCTAAATCAATCTGCCAAATAAATTCACTAGTATCTAACTTAGTTAGTAAATTCATCCCATATAACTCTACTTGTCATGTAAAAAGACACTGTTGTTACAAATCTCTAAAATCTCGACCTACAAGAACTAAGTAAAAATTTCCTATTTCCCAAATCTAAGGGTTTCCAATATAGTGGGCGTTTCTCTTTACGTTCTTTCATATTTATGTTATTTTAGTTACCAAATTTATTTATTATATATTAGTAAAAATTGTAAATATACTTTTATTTAAATCAAAATATTAAAATTAAAAAAAAAAGAAATTAAAAATCGCAAAACTTTTGATTCCGCGTATTCGAATTCGTTTATTTTTCCTATTTGCTAATACATTACAAGTTTCAACGAGAAGTATAGTATAATTATATATTTATACGAACAAATTATTATAACACGTGAATTACATGCCGTACGATATATTTCATTGTTATACCTGTATATGTAAAGTGAAGAGAGAGAGATAGAAAGCCATTTGAAAACTTTTGATGTATATTAGTCAACAGATTTAGTTTTATGTGATAGTGTGTATAGTGTGCGAGGCAAACCAGATCAACCAACACCGCACCTTTTGTAAAGTTTTGTAAATTTAATCTAAACTTTTAGTTTTGCGCACACGTGTTATATTGATAAATTTATCCTGGTAACTTGGTGATTACGCCGTTTAACATCTTAATCAAAATTATGTTTCTATGTGCACAGAACGTACTAAACAACGCATTTAACCAATAACGTACTAAACTTAATACTTATGTCCGATTAATTTTTTTTTTTTGTATTCCTATCAAAGGTATTTGTAAAAGTATATTTTTTCTTTTTTTTTTCTTGTTTCAACCGACGATGCCGCGGGAACTGCTTTCGCATTACGTCCGCGGCGATTGTATAAGTATATCTATCTATATACTTTTTAACACAATATTATAAATTATATTTGATACAAATTCTGGATTTTGTTTTTGTTATATTAAGGTCTTAGAGATTTGTTATTTATATAATTTTTAATTTTGGTATATGACATTAGGTATGGAAATACTTACCTTTTCGTAAAAATATAAAAAAATATCTCTTTTTGAGTCCATATAATGATATTTGATAAGTAAAAAAAATTATTTTATGAATTTCAGTCATTGGGACTGAAAGGGTAAATAGTATTTTTTAACATGAATCGAAGAATATTTTAAATAGAAAGCAATTTCCAATTTTGATTTTATAAAACCATCAGTATTATATTATAGTGTATTTGTCATATAACATGGGCCAAGTGCATACTCCAGATATATGGTATCTCACAGCATGTTAGTTATAATCGAATTATTTTTGTTTAATTTATATTTTTAGTTGCTGTTGAAAATCATTCAAACATATTATAATTTATTTCAGTTTTATTATTTCCACAATCTATACAATTGGTAATTTTATTTTAGATTCTGAACGGAGTGATGGAATCTATTGGTTTTACAATGATGTGTATTTTTTTTTTATTTTTAATTTTTTTTTTTTGTGTCTAATGACACCTTTTTTGGCAGTAAAAAAGCTTCGATTTGCTTAAGTAGCAACTTTTCTAAAAGGAAAGTGAATGTAGATGATACTTTGGCTAGTCAAAAATCCAACTTTTCAATACTTTTTAATAAAATCGAAAAAAACGATGAAAAAATTACGAAAAAATGGGAAATTTTACGCAAAATCACGTTTTTTTAAAACAACAATTTTTACTTAGTTCTTGTAGGTCGAAATTTTAGAGATTTGTGACAACAGTGTCTTTTTACACAAGTAGAGTTAAATGGGATGAATTTACTAAATAAGTTAGATACTAGAGAATTTATTTGGCAGATTGATTTAGAGTGGAATTTTTGGTAGTAATTTTTAGCTGTAATAGATACAATTTCAACATTTACGTTTTTGTGTAAAGAGAGATTTGAGTCATATCATGGCGTGGATGTATTTGATGAAGAGATATAATTTTACATTTGAATCCGATTTATCATTAAGCATGAGATAATTATTTTAAAGATGAAGTTCATAATTGTCAATTACATAAGTTTTAAATTTTATAACAAAAATGTACTACTAAAACTAAGAATTTAATAATAACCCACCGGTATTAGTAATAATTTAGGTCTTTCATTTTTTAATTAAACACAATACTGTAAAACCATTTTGTTCATTTTTAACTCCTTTCATAGATTTATTTTTATATAAATATGGCTTTCTTTCAATATTCCTAACGCAAAGCTAATAATTTATATATAGCAAGTCATCTATAATAAGAATCTATTGAGCAGTTACTTTTTATATTGGCGATGGCGATGTCATTTTTTTTTAGATTCTGAACGGAGTGATGGAATCTATTGGTTTTACAATGATGTGTGTTTTTTAGATTCTGAATGGAGTGATGGAATTTATTGGTTTTACAATGATGTGTGTTTTTTTATTTTATTTTTTTATTTTTGTGTCTGACTACACCTTTTTTGGCAGTAAAAATGCTTCGATTTGCTTAAGGAGCAACTTTTATGAAAGGAAAGTGAATGTAGATGGTACTTTGGCTAGTCTAAAATCCAACTTTTCAATACTTTTTAAAAAAATCGAAAAAAAACTATAAAAAAATTACGAAAAAACGGGAAATTTTACGCAAAATCACGTTTTTACAAATTACATTTTTTTTAAATGCTCCAACTCAAAAACCAAAAATCGCAACAACTTGACATTTTCACCAAATTTTTATATTAACGTTTTCTATACATGGTTAAGTTTTCAAAGTATTTTGACATATTTTGACTTATTTATAGACAATTTAAATTTTCAACTTTTGTAAAATTTTTGTTTTTAAACATCTATAAAATTTAATTGGCAGACCAAAAGCTCTTGAATATTTAATACAAGGTTTATTTTAAGTTAAACTTACCGTAACTTAAAAATATCGGTGATCGGTTTACTCAAATTTTTTTTATAAGCCGTTAATGCTCAAATTTGTATAAAATGTGTAAAAATCATGGTAATTTGCAAGTTATTTTGTAGATAAAAATTCATAAAATTTATTCTGTTCATACTTAAGGTGAGGTTAGGTTATTTATAAGCTATTCTTCAAAAACCTTTAAAAAAATTTTTACCAGACTTAGAGGAAAAAATTTTATGACTGTTTGAAATTCAAATGTTTTCAAAATTGTATAAAATAGCGATTTATCCTCAAACGATTTTGAATATTTGTTATAATTTAAAAAGTATAAACCGCAGATTTTTGAAAGTTTTACCAGCTGTTAAGATTGGCATTTCCTTTATGTCATATTTTTTTCAAAATATTATATTGATTTTTAAGCCATTTATAGGCATATAAAATATTCGATTTTTTACATTTTTTTTTTTTATAATCAGTGATTATTTGGCCTCGTACAAAATACTTGAAAATTTAATAGAAGTTTCCACAGAAGTAGTTCTTATTGTCATTCAAAAATTATTAAAATCCATAGGCACAATTTTTTTTTATAAGCGTTTAAACAGCGTATATTGACATAAAATTACATGTAAAATATAGTATAATGTATAATATTCTAGACTGACAATCTATGTCGCTGTATGCAACTGCCAACCCATCATAATTGAAAAATATATTTATCGTTTCATAGTAAAATATACATTTTACAATATTTATAAATAACAATGTATTATATCTTAGACAAACATATTAACTCCATTCAGAATCGTTATTCGTATACAATGATATCTATCATTGCATTCAAATTTAACAAATCCATTGTAATAATGACCTATCCTATAAACGAGGTGCACTCCACCCCCAACTATACAGCAGAGCGAGACCTATCCGGTTCTTTTATTTTTTTTCTTTTTTTTTTAATCGGCAATTCACCCGTCACTTGGTAAAGCCGTGAAGCAATGCTTCAAGTGACGGGTCACCATAATTTATTTCAATGAATTTACAAGCTGGATTTGGAGTGTGGGCAGGACAATCACCTGACGGCAGCCCCTCACAAATTTTTAACAGTTTTTTTTTTTGATGTATGGGGAGAATCGACATTGGTGGACCACTGCCGGTTCCCCCTCACAGAGAAAAAAAAAATTGTCTGCCTGCTCTGCTCCGGGGACTGGGGTGACAGCGGGCAGCCCGCCTCCCCGACGCCCTTCGTCTCGCGCGGCGTGGTGGAGCCAACACTTGCCGGGACTGTCTCGCGTGCTCGGCCTTCTCCTTGGTGGTCATCACGTCCTCCGCGAATTTCGCCACCGCTCTCCAGTTAGCCGGACTCTCCAGCATCAGGCGAACAAGGTCGCCCGGGTCGAAGGGGCTTAAGGCCAGGACTAAGCGCTCACGATCGCACTCTAACGCCTCGCAGCGTATGAGTGCGTGATGCGCGTCGTCCTCCTCATCGCCTAGCTCGTCGGTTGGTCCGCAATGGGAAAACCCGGCGGACGGTGCACGACCGATCCTGTGGAGGAACCAGTTGAAGCAGCCGTGCCCCGTCATGAGCTGGGTGAGACGAAATGACATCTCCCCGTGCGGCCGGTTCATCCATTGGTCGAGCAGACTCGGGGGGATCAGCGTACGTGTCCACTCGCGGCCGCTGTCCGCTGGTGTATCCGTCCGCCTATACCTCCGTGCCCACTCCGCCACCGTACAGTTTCGCTCTTCGCGAGGCCCGATCGGCAGCACCACGGATGCTGAAGTTTCCTTTTCTACACGGTTTCCTGCAGTCACCGTTGGTCTTGACGCCCTCCTGGCCTCGAACGCTCTGAAGCGCTCGTAGGCCATGAGGTCGATGGGTATCGTACACGAGACGACCGTCACGGCGTCGTAGAACATGGTGCGACACGCACCCACACTCGCGATAGCGGCCCTGCGTTGCACAAAGGCCAAAGCTTTGACGGCCCGCTGGTTGTATTGCAGGGTCGGCGCCCATGCCGGAGCGCCGTACAGCAGCACTAAGTGCACGACGCTCGTCAGTAGGCGCCGTCTGCTCTCCCGAGGGCCGCCGACGTTCGGCATGAGCCTCCTCAGAGCCGTTATAATGCGCCGGGCCTTGTCTGCCGCGGCGTGCAGGTGCGCACCGAACCACGTACCCTTGTTCTCAAGGATTACTCCGAGGTACTTGAGGGACGCGCCTGGCCGTACAACCTTAGGTATCTGTAATATTATAAAATGGCATTTTACTTAGTTTACATATTATATCACGTCTTTTAAAGATTTAATCATTACTAAATTTATTTATTTTTTATCTAAGCTTTTTTTTTTTTACACGGAGTTATAACGAAGTGTATTTGGTGAGATATCAACTTTTTTTATTTATTTTTTATAATTTTTTTTTTATATATTTTTTAATGTTTTTGTGTTAATAATCTGCAGGCATCGCTGGCCTCTGGACTAACTTTTTTTCCATAACTCTAATGTAATCATCTTGGTAATAGTTTGTCTTTAATCTTTATCTATTGTCATTGTCAGTGTTGTTTCCGCGCCCGCCGCCGCGAAACCGCAACTTCGTAATCGTCCGTGCGTCGTCGTTACTCGTTGTACTTCGCGCTGGATATTCATCGGCATCCGAGAGACCGCACCGTTGCGATGAAAATAGTGGGGATTGATAAACGGCGAAACGAGGGACATACATATTTCGTTGCGTATGCAAAATCGGTTTTAAAAGTACTTAAACATTAATGGTTATAATTTGTAAACCGTTTAATCAATATGTTTGCGAGTTCCCCTGTTCCCATCTGCACAATATTTCTAATCGATTGAGATACCTTATACGACATTATATGTTCAGCCGTTTGTCGTGTAGGGCTGGACAAAGGATTACTATAAATTTAGACGGGTTTTCAATGGTAAAACTCTGGCTCCTGTTATTGTACGTTCGTAGCTACTACGCTTTATTTTTTTTTACTTAGCTTCGCGCCACTACCGTCGCGCTGGATAAGTATTAAGAACATTTTGTTTTTTTTTTTCTATTGTGAAACATAATTTAGGTGTTTTTTTTTCAAATATTGTAAAATAAATTACATTAATTTCGAGCAACATCAGTTTAAATAGGGGTCTCTTATTCTTATATTTAAACTGTAAAGCCTCGTTAACAGTGTTGGGAACAGATAACTAATAATTTATCTAGATAAAGATAAAGATGACTCTACTAATTCTTATCTAGATACAGATAAAGATAGTTATACTAAATTTTATCTAGATAAAGATAAAAATAAGTACATTTTTATCGAGATAAATATGAGATAATTTCATGTTTGATTTTGAAAATATTCAGGAAACTACAGCCTACAGATATTAGGTAAAAAATTCATAATTAAAAAAATTTTAAATAAATATCATTTTTTAAACTCATTTCAAACATTAATAAACATAAAATATAAAATATTTTTTTTTGAAAAAAACTTCTTAAGAAGATGACAAATCATTCTCTAACTTAATAATAAAAAAATCTTAGATTTGAAAAATAACAATACATTTCTGTCTTTTTTTTAACAAATTTCAAAAATAAACATATTATATAAAGAGTTATTTTTTTTAAAATAAACTTCATAAGAAGATTGTTATCTTTTCAGTTATTATCTGTGTAATAGGTATATGATGTACAGAAAAATGTAAAAATGAAAATATAAAAACATTTCGAATTTTCAAATTTTATTTTTATTCTATTTAAATAAATTATCTAGATTGGTACTCATAGATAACAAGATTTTTATCTAGATAAAGATAAAGATAACTGAGTATAAATTTATCTAGATAAGATAAAATATAAATAATTTTTATCTAGATAACTTATCTAGATACATTTATCTAGATATTTCCCAACACTGTTCGTTAACAACATTTCGAGGGGTTTCCAGGCACACTCAGTACGCCACTCGCGCACGCCCATGCGATTGATAATATACAATTTTTAAATTTGGTTGTAGGTCAAATGTTAAAATAAAACTTCCTGTTCCTAAAATATTTCTAAAAGTTTCTCAACTTCATATTTAATAGCTCTTAATAAATATTTTTATTTATACATTTTAAACAATAATTTCGGAAAAAATTTACTTGACACTTTGCAATCACTATATCTTTAAAAAAAAATCACTACTCTCTCTATATTATTATGTTCAAACTTACTTTAGCCAAACATATAATCATAGAAACTGTCAAAGAAGAGTTAAATTTAACATTTAAAAACTGAAAAGTTTTAGAAAATGCTATGCATTAACTACAATCCTTTAAGAAGTTGCTAATCTATTTACAGTATAACAGATTGCGACAGCTCTCATCAGCGTTATAACTTATAAAGTAGTTTGTTAACAAACCTGTTAATTTAAATAAATTTAGATATAATAGTTACATTAATTAAATTCGTATTAAATAACTTTTAAATTAAATATTTGTATGGCAAACGGACTCTACGCAATGACTCGAAATGTTTTGGAGGCACAATGATTTTACTATCTTGATACTTTTGTCAAACACTGCCAGTAATTCCAAGATCAACTACTGAAGACAAAATAAACGCTTGCTTGAAATCATCGAATCTATGGTGCTATATGAAGAAACTTCAGTTGATATCATATATGAGAGTTGCATTGCTAAACGATATATCTGCTGAAGATTTCTTTGAGCAGTTTCTGACGATCGGTAATAGTCGAGTACCTGCCAACGAATCGGGCTTATTGATTTCATTTCCTGTAACTTTGTCTCATCAAAAGACGAACTCATCAACAAAGTATTCCCAAACACCATTACTAACTACAAAAATAATGAATGTTTTAATGAACAAACAATTTTGGCTGCTAAGAATAAAGATGTAGATGACTTAACTACATAATTCAGAATGAGGTTATTGGTACACTGCATTCATTCAAATGTATTGACTGTGTAACAAATTTAAGATGGAATCTACCAACTATCAAATTGAAATTTTGATCTCATTGGATGTGCCTAACTTACCACCGCACAATTTTCGATTTAAGGTTGGTTCCGTAGTAATCATACTTCAAAACATAAACCAAGCAAAACTGTGCAACGAAACGCGTTTAGTGGTAAGTAAATTGTCGAACAATGTGATTTATGCTACGATACACAAAGGAAAATTCGAAGGAGAGGAAGTTCTCATTCTGAGGATCTCGATGATTCCAACCGATATGTCGTTCGAGTTATAACGACTTCAATTTCCGATCCGTCTTCCATTCTCTATGCCCATTAACAAATCATAAGGCCAATCCTTGAAAGTTTGTGATTTGAATTTAAAAAATTTATATTTTTCCCATGGTTAATTACATATGGCATGTTCATGGCTTGAAGACCATACACGTTATTTATTCTTGCGTCTGATAATAAAACGAAAAAAGTCGTCCATCACAAGGTGCTTCATTGAATAATGCAACCCATACATCAAAATACATGGCCAATACATAATCATTAAAAAACTTTATCTTTTTATTTATATTTATTATTTATATATTAAATATATATTTATTATTCTAATAAAAATAAAATCTAAAATCTGATCATTTATTACATCTAAGGTGGAACAAAATTCACCGGGTCAGCTAGTAATGTACATAGTATATATTTTGTTTTCGGTTATATATTTAAAAAATAGATTAAGAAATACCTACTAAAATTAATTATTAAAAATTAAACCAAGTTAATAATTACTTATATTATTAGTTCATTACTTATATTTTAGATAAAAAAAAAAATTAAAAAAAAATTAAAATATAATTTAATTCAATTATACAACGTATATTATACACGTATTAATAACAAGTAATATTTATAATAATGTACAAAATAAATTAAACTATAAATAAATAGTCTATTTAAATTAGCTATATAGTGTATAACAATTTTATACTTTAACATTGAACAACCAATTCAAAAAGTTTTGATATTTTACATACATATAAATTCATATTCAAATATAGAAGATAACATTAATATTTAAGAATCTGTACAAAACTAAAACAATTTTCAATATTTATAAAATATTTGTTCTTAAAAAACTCAAATATATTTTAGACGTAGTTAAATTTCAATTCTAAAACTCACCTTGATTAAAAATTAAAATGTTCATAGAGAATAGTGGTTTATAAGTTTCCGTACAGATATATTTTAGAGTATACAACTAAATTAAATGCTATGCTTTACAACCCAATATTGTACTATTTATATCACATTTTTTAATTTAAATTTATATTTTCGTGGTGAAGAAATATCAAAAGAGTTTTTTTTCAGTTCTAAAAGCTCCTATATAAAATAAAGGAAATGACACATTTTATTTTCGGTAATAAATTTTTTACTATATTTATTTCATAAAGATATGCTTTTTGAATTTTCGCTAATGATCGAAGACATATTGAAAAAATAAAAATAAATAAAATATACATCTATAACTGTCATGCATTGTTTAATATCTAATTGTATTTCGGTTTTTAGTTTAATGAAGAAGATAATTATCTTTATATGTTAAAACAATAATTAATTATTTAAATAAGTAGAGTTAGGTGCAAAATATTGTTTTCAAATTGTACTTTAAAGATTCAATAGTTTTTAAATGTATTAAGAAAACGATAACCAGGGGCTTCTGAAATGTTTTAATTTTCTGTTAGGTACTTCTTTTCGTTGTTTGTTTTTAAAAATGGATTATCTATTTATTGATAATATCAATAAGAGTAAGAAGATCCATAATTTTATATCAAAGAAAATATCTTTAATAAAAATATTTGATACTTATAAGTTAAATTATACTATTAAATTTAATTAAATTAATTTTTATTGTAATAAATCTACCTTACCGTATTTGAATTATAGAATTAGAAACATTGGTATTTTTTTATAAAATGATTTTATTTTTATAAAGAGATTGTATAAAAAGTTTCCATTGACTAATTACTATAAGTGTCTTAAGTTTTTTCCTTTATTTTATTTTGTTTGAATAACTAAAGTGTAAATTATTTCATGAAGATCAAGAAATCATTAATCTTAAGTTGAAAAAATTTTCAAAAACTGCTTCAAATGTGTCAAAAGACGTACATTATTTATATTTAATTAATAAAATATTTTATATTGAGATGTACTAAGTTTGTACAATAATGATAGTTGAGAGTTAGTTGTATAGTTATACTAATATTACAGTATTTGCGTTAAAGGTGCGTATCATCAATGTGTTTTGTGTAACGTAATTCATTTACGGAAGTCCAGAACATTTATTTGATTGTAAAATTTGTTTTTGTGATTATATTAATATCAAACATTTTGTTATCTATAATTATCAGTTAACAAATGAGATTCATTCAAATTTTGTAATACGCGATTTATGATTTAAAATATAATACCTAATTTTTTGATAATAATGATTGGTAAAAATACATACTCCTTTTAAACATATCTCACTATATTATTTTCCATCCTACTAATTTTTTTTTTATGTATATAATATATTTTTGGTGGCAAGGCAGGTTTTTTTATAGTTAATTGTTATAGTCCATATACTTGGCCAAATATAATATTTTTATCTGTCGCGATTTTGTGGACTTAGTATATATCTGACAATACATTTTTTATTCGAAATCTGTTGGACACAAATATAATAATATTTCAAGCTAAGTTTTTATTTATTTATTTGATTAATTAATTTATTAATTTATTGCTTTAAATAAAATATTTATTTATTTAAATGTATTTTTACAATGTTTGTGTTGAAAAATATTTTTCTCTAAAATGTTTGACAATTGTTACTAATTTAGATGATTTACAATTGAATGATGATTATCTAAAGTTATTTAAATCAATTTAAGATCAAATAATTTATAAAGAAACGAAATAATTCTAATTCATAAAAAGAAATCTAAATCTAAAATCTTAATCCTTTAGGTAATAACTAATTGTTTATATATAAGATGTGGAATATTTTTCATATTTAAAATTGTATATGATGATTTCTCAAATATGCCATGATAATCTTTTTACTGCTTTATTTTTATTTTCTGATAAGTAATAATTTATTGAGATAAGTGTAGGAATTGAACCATTACTATATTTCGGATCATTTATAAATATATTAAATACATCTAATTGGTAATATATTAAGTAACAACAATCTATAAATACATGTTACCCTTTATAAGTATGCTTTTTGTTACTTTGGAGCAAAGTAAAATACTTCAATATTATTTAAAAGTTTACATTAGACCATATTTTTACGAATATTACATTTTTCTTGAGAAAACTTTATGAGTTTGATAGTGTATTTACCATAATATATTGAATTGTGTTTTATATTGAAATATACAAGTACAACATAGTATATATAGCCATGCTTAACATAGTTATGAATTTTAATTGTCATCGAATTCTGAAAAGTTGTGATAATGTTAAAACAAATGGAAAGTAAAAATAACAAATTTGAAATCAAAATCATTCTACCAGGCCCTATTTTTTTAGAGTAATTTAATAGTACAAAGAAAACTTCTTTAATGTATCATACAAATGACGTTCAGATAATTTTTTTTAAAAATTTGTATTTGGTATAAAAATGCATTAGAAAAATAAATAAGCATCAAGAATATTAGATATGTTTATAAATTAATCGAAAATTAATCACAGGATTGACTTCAAGTATAGTGGAATTGAAAAGTATTAGAGATTTGTACAGACTGAATAAAATAGGAATATTCATATATACAATATGTATTTTTATAGCCAGTATGTTTTTGAAAAAATATATTTTCTATATGTAATTTTTATTGTACAATAAAACGAAAATAATGTTGGAATATAAAATTTATAATTTAAAATATTATATAAGTTTATTATTAACAACATCTATTAATATACGAATTTAATAATAAATATTCAGTTTTTAAAATATGACCTGTGTTTAATCGCATGAAGTTTAGGAAAAAAGTATTAAAAAACGGACTTTTTTATATATTAACGTACATGATTATAATATTTGAGTTTAAGGATATCGTAGACATTTTTTCTTATAAAAAGGAAAATTACCTAAGACTTCTCTAATAACTCTAATCTATAGCTAAAGTCGTTTTAGCGTTTATTATGTTAACAGGAAATTAGTTTTTAAGTTAATATATGACTTCAGGTTTACTCCATTGTTTAAAATAAGTTTTCTGTAATGTTTCATTTAAGTTTTCTTTACAATATAATAGCCAAAGCTTACCTAGAAGTAACAAATTATTTCCCTTAACTTTTTGATGGATGAAATTCTTAATAAAGAAAACAATTTTAGTCTCAATATTAACCTGGGTGCACAACAGTTAACATAATATAATGTAAACATCGTTAAGGTTCTTATTTGAAAAATATTCAATTAGCTACTTTTGAATTTTTTTTTTTTTTTTTTAATTGCACTAAATTAATATTGTTGTGCTGTTCTAAGCATCTTCAAGTTTTTCTATGTTACAAAAATAAACTAACTTTATAAAATTTAATGCATGCGATGTTTTATATTTGTGTTTTATAAAACTATTTTAAATAATTTGTACTAAATTGTAAATGATTATGCTTTAAATGGATAATAGTTCAAATATAATTAAAACTTTTGTTCTTAATTGGTAAACGCTTCGTAGTATATGCATTTATTTGTTATTAAAAAAAAAAAAAAAAAAACATATTAACATGAAAACATAATGATACATATAGGGTGTTATACAAAGATATTACCGATTGAGAAATTTCCTGAGATAATATTGACAGTCGAATTTTGTGTTTTTATACGAATCACAAAGTTAAGTACAAAATATAAAATTATGACTTCTATTTTATTATTTTCAAATATTTTAGAATATTTATTTTACATTGTTTATTCTTTTGAAATGTTGATATAACAACTTTTTATATAAATTAACCTTAAAAGTTTTAAATTCATACATTTTTAGTTTACAGAAAATATTTATAATATGTAAAATGTATGGAAATCATTTTAATAAATTGAACTGTTTATGTGTGGAACATATGCATGCTAAATATATGTTTTTTATAAAGCAATGAAGCTATATATTATATTAATATAATGATAAGTGCTCTAGCTTTTTGCCGATTTATTTTATTAAATAAAATTGCGTATAAGCAGACTTTTCAGCGATTTAAAATGAAATATGAGGTTATCCAACTCATTCGTATTCAAATAATATCCTTAATAATTAAACGTTATCATTTATAATGATGCAATAGAACAAAACATATTACAGTTATAAATAAATTAAATGTATCGGTGTTACCTAGATCTATATGACTATAATAATATGCTACAATAGTCTACAATCTGATTTATAATTTAAAATTAAATTCATTATAATTTATTCACGTCGAAGACATAGAAATAAATCAACCGTAAATTGTTTTGAGTATTCAGACATGGCTAAATTCAAGTGAAATTAAATTATAAATATGTCGTAAAAATACAACAACCATTTTCAAAACAAACCTTTTTGTCCAAATATATTTCATGTGATATTGAGATATTGTTATAAATTACAATAATATATTAAATTATTAAAATATGCGTGGTAATTTTATACTTGTGGAAAATTATTAATTTTTATAAGAATATATTTCATTTTAGTTCACGTGTACCTATCAGAAGTTGAGAAAAGTTCGTATTCTCTTGGGCGTTTTGTAAAGTTTTGCTTTTATGATTCCATTAAATTAGTCGATTTTCGGATTATTTTTAAACAAATTACTCGTGATATAAATACAGTAATAGTGACACAATTCGAGTCTTGTATGGGTTCTTCGAATAAATATGTTTTAATTGCATATAATTAACATAGATTCATTAGAAACGTCGATTTTTATTCGATATGAAATAAAAAATTTGTAGTAAATCATTGTTTTAGTCGGTGAAATAACTGTTATAATTTGTAGTTCAATTTTTTTCTCGAAATACTAATATAATTATGGTTTTGGGTCCAAAATAAATATCGATTCCATGTTATAGTATTTAGTTTTAATATTATTTATAAAAATCGATAAATGAATTAATTTAGGTCGATCAGTGTTGATTAATGAATACTATTAACCTAGGAGTATTTCACAAATTAAGAAAAATATCAAGTTTTGTAGATAGATATTGTGTAATTACAGTACATAACATAGTCATTGTATAGTTGTAAGTATATAATTATTTGTAATCATCGATAATATTTAGTCATTCACAACAAATCTAATTGATGTTTTAATATTGTGTTTCTGAAATAAATCATAACTCATTAATATTTATGCTTGATTTATTACAGTCTTTGAAATCTTAGGCTACGCACCTAATCAATACAAATAAATAACTGAAAAAAAAGAAGATTTATTGTATTTTGTTTATCGTTGTTTATAATGCATTAATTTTAATGTTCTGCAACCTATGTAATTCGAATAGAACTATACGATATAACTAAGTATGATCCTTGACTATCATTGTTTTTATTTATTATTTTGAACGGGAAAAAGTTCCACAATCCCGTCAACATTGTATCATAAGGAAACATTACAAAAGGCAATTTTTATTGTTTATGGTATGAATAAAAAAAAATAATAATATAGAATCTCATAAAATTCCACCTAGAAAACGGTCTCAGGTGTACTGCGGAAAATAGAGTGAAGAACAGTTTGAAATGTACGTTTAAGAATCATAGTCTGTTTTCGTATGTACACGCAGCAAAACAGAAAACAGGTTATTCATACGGAATACGCCTTTGGGCATTGTAAATAATTGACATAGATTAGAGGAGAGTAGAACAGAGTATAGAGTTAGAACTTAAAATATTTTTCAGAAATAAAAAATGACGAATAAAACTAGCAGCGTTTACTATTGTTAGTTTGTTATATGTCCCTTGTACATATTTCGTTCGAGAAAAGCGATTCTTTTTTTACATGCTACATCTCATTCTAGTTGTATTGTATATAAAACAAAGCGTGATTCTCAAAAAGTTAGTAAATAGTAAAAATAAAACTAAATATATTTTTTATAGTATATACGGTATTTTATTTAAAGCATATTTTGAAAATTTACTCTTAGCAAATTAAAACGCTTATTATATGTACACATTTGTAAGATCACTATGAGCTCATATTAAAGAATTTACGAAAAAAATGTTACTTCTAATTTTCACACCAAGAAAAATTTGAAAGAAAAATTTGTAGTTCATATTTTTAATTTACTTGGATTGTTAAAATTAAAATAATGTATTATTTATATTTCGTCATGACCATTCTGTGAAAAATATTCAATAGTCTAATAAGATTTAAGCGTGTCTAATTCTTTTTGATGTACATAAGTTACTTCCAGAAAAATAAAAATGAAATATTTTATTAACTATAATTATGGCGTGATCAGTTATATTTCCCCGTAACATAGATGTAATTTGGACTTAACTTTCAAACAAATATAAAATTAATTAATCATCTTAAGCAAATCAATAAATACTACTAAATTTAAATGAAATAATTTATAAATAACATATAATAAAACAGATGTAAGATAAAAAAAAAAAAAAAAAATGATGAATTGAAAAATAGAAAAAAAACCAATGTACATTGCTGTTTATGTTATAATATGATCAATAAAAATAATTACTTGACACGAAATCAATTATTCCAAGCCACCAAATACTCGGGTAGGTGGTTTATTTGTACCACATAAGTTATTCAGTGAGTGTGACTATAGAAAAACGTTAAACAGTTTTGTATTTAATAAGTTCCTTATTCGAATTAAATTCACAGTGTATTTGTAATTCATTCTACAATTAAGAGTAATAGGTCTAATTTGAGAGCTCTAAATAACTAAATAATTTAACTGAATTTGATGTAACTGCAATAACTATCATAGTACTATTTAATAAAAATATACTACAAACAATATTTTAAGCTTGGAATTAAGATCAGTTTATAGTAAATTTAAATTACACTTAAAAATACATTGTTCCAGAATTAAAAATGATTTTAAATATTATAAAATATTTTCAGCAATTTCAAGATATATAACATCATTATACTCATGTCAATATTTTTTAGGTGTGACCATTTATCACAAACTTCAAATAACTTTAAATTTAAACTTTATAATATTTTTACAGTCCATTTAAATTTTATTGAACATGTCACCAAATTTATATACGATAAATAGAAAATTATGAACTATGCCAAATTTAGAATCCGAATTCAGAACCACAACAATCCCCATGTTCAAAATATTTTAACAAATTCTATCCCCGAAAACTTTCCCAGAATATTCTAGGGACAATGGCCTCGGAATCTAATACAAACTAAAATTATTAACACCAAAACCCATAGCGAAGTGTCATCACTGGATTATTTTATCCTAAAAACACTGAACCAACTAATAAATAATTAATAATCATCACTTATTCTTATTTTACCACTCTCAAACTTTAATAACGTGATAAAATCATTTTTTTCAGCATTATAATCAATTTTAATAAATTATATTGACAGTACTTTCTTAAATGACTTATTCGTATAAGTATTATTATTCGATTAAAATAATATATATATATATATTTATTATATAAATTATATTAAAAACTAAAAACTTTAATAATAATAATAAATATATTACCGAAAACAGAAAACTTTATAATTTAATAATAAGTTTTGTTTATTTTAAATATTATAGTTTTCAATAATTATATTTCAATCCTTTTTCGTAAAATGTATAATAACGTTTACTAACAATTACGAGTTTTAGTAACTTATACTACTTCAAATCAATCGATACACCGATTGTTGATTGTTGATTAATGTACACCAGATTGAGCTGATAATGTGAAGGTAGCACGTAGTTATTAATAAATTCATAAACTGTATTTTAAATTTAATATATAGGTATATTAGATCCAGCAAGTGGATGTATTTAATACTTGCTCATGAAATATATGCTAATAATTGAAATAAAAATATGATCTAAACATTTTAAAAACAATTCATATTTTTGTTTAATTTAAATAATTGTAAGAAATTAATATATCAATAATAATAATTTAAAATATGATTTAACTATGTATACCTTATGATTTATTTTATATTGCATTTTTACATACTAAATTTGACATTAATAAATTACTTCTGTCATAGATAACTATCAACCTATACTTAGTAATTTATTTATGAATTTTTGTTAACTAGTAATAAGTCTATAAATCTTTATCAATATGGCTTGAATTATTAAAAAAGCATTAGTTTTTTTTAGTTTTTTATTTCATACCTATTATTTTCTACAAGAAAGGTCAAAATTATTTGAGTAATTCAATCTATTTTATAATTTACGTATAACATATTTAATATTTTTTAACTTATTTTATGAAAAAAATCTGTATGCACAATTAGTTTCATATTTGACTCATTATTAATATTATAACGTGTCAAATAATATAAAAAAGAAAAAAAATTAATACATTACTAAAATATATTTTTACTTATCAAAAATATTTAATTTGGTTAAAATTTTTCCCATGCTTAAGGTACATTGATGTTTTAAATTTATTGTAATAAAAATTAATTCGAACATTTCAATATTTTGTTGACAACATTTTGACAGCCTTGTTGACGAAAAACACCGACGATGTCGTCATTAGACTTTGTTTACAGGTTTTACGTTGTTATAGATGTATACACAAAATACAATAGCCGTTTTTTTATTCATGCGTACATATATTAAGAATATAATCTTTTTTTCTATACTATTTATTTTTAAATAATACAAAAAAAAATGATTATAATTATAAAATATTTAAAATATTTAGTGCAGTCAACGGAATTTGCAAAACTATACATTACACATTATTGCCTTATATTGTGCTCCTATTTTCGATAAAATTTCACTATAAATGATAGATAACTAGTGTTTGTATCCTAATCGTTTTTTACACAATAACTAGTTGAGTATAATATACCCAAACAATAAAATATAATATTTATTTATTATTGTAATTAATAATAACATCAATGTACACGTGATAAAGTAATTAACACGTCATGTTATTATTTGATCATATAAAAGTCACATATGTTTTGAACAAAATAAATAATTTTTTCAGAGAAAATGGGGATATTGAAGACAATAGAGTTATTTTCAATAAATACATTTGGATATTATTGATCATAAAAACATTCATCATTAAAAGTTTTATTATAGTATAATACGAACAATTTAAATTGAACAGTCAAGTCCCATACATTTAAGTATTATTCTTTACTTATTAGAAAAATATGATTTATTTTAGTTAGTTAGAATTTCGTCTATTAAGTAAAATCAAAATAAAATCGTTGTAATTTCAAATATTTATTAAAAACATACTATTAGTAATCTATTTTTAAGTAAAGATAAAATAAATCATTTAATGATATTACAAAAAAAAATGAACCAATCAATACGACTTTTTAAAAAAAATACCTAATATATATTAAAAAATATATCTTTTCCTGTTTGCATGTTCATCATTACTTTAAAATGTTCATGATTTTATAATAAACACAATTTTTAGTTTATTTTTTATTAAAAATGTTATTTACTTATAATTTCAATTGTATATTATTGAAAAGTATGTTTTAAATTATTATAATTTTACAATTTAAAAAAAAAATAAATTATTTTATATGGTATTGTAAAAAATTAAAAGGCTTGATGCATGTAAGCGTAAAGGTTACTCATCAGCAACATTATATTATTTTATTGAAATAATATATATTACATAGGTAATTTAATTAATTGAGTTAATATAATTTAAATTTAAATTAAAAAAAATAAACATTATACACGGACAAATATAAGTTACATTTATGAAAGATGATCTTAATTTAAAAAAATGTAGGTACTAACAACAAGTTATCAGAATTTATCTGAAAATTGATTTTTGTGTCCAGAATATAATTATATATTTATATTATTTTATAATTTATTTGATACCCTACAATCACAAAAAGGTAAAAAAAAAGGCTTTTTATGATTATTTTCTCAAAATTGTTTTTTATAAGGTAATTGTTAAATAATATTAGATATACTCATTTTTATTGTTTATAAAAATATTATGTTCATCTTGTTTCAAATTCTCTCTCTCTATGGTTTCAATCCGTAGATTGGTTTGCAGCAATCTTCAGTCTTCCCTTTTATCTTGAGAAAAAGACATGTTGATTGCTGATACTTGGGATATTAATACGGTGGTTTCCCGTTGCCTTCCGTATCGCACTGCAGCCACCAGTCGTACATTTTCTCGTATCTGTTGGTTGCTGTCTGGCGTGTAGATGATGAATCTACACCCAATATTGTAATAGGTGCTGCCCTACTACAAGTCCCTTTTAGTCGCCTTTTACAACAAACAGGAACAACCAATGGTCTATTCTAACCCCGGCCAACAGGGGATCTAGTAATAATATTATGTTAATTTGATTTGTGTGATTATAATGCAGGAGTTTGTCGTTTACTATTTGACTTCTCGCTGCATTTATTTGTATGATCTTTAAACTAATCATGTTGGATTTGTTCCATAGTTAGTCTTCTTGTACCTTTGTATTATTGCCCTCAATCTTGAGGGACAATCAAGGTGGTTGGACGGCTCATTCTTTCCGCAGTTTACACACTTTGGGTTTGCTTTACAGTTCTTCCAATCGTGATCTTTCTCTTGTGATGTGTATATCATATATGTTTGTACATTTGTTGGACAGTATTTTGCTATATGTCCATATCTTTGACATATAAAACACCGAGTCACTTGGTCATAAGTTTGGATTCTACAATAAGACATACCAATGAAGAATCGTCCATTGACAAGTTTTTTATATATATTCAGATCGACTTCCAATAACCAAGATATTTTTCTGGAAGAAAGTTGTGGAGATTTCTTACTAATTGCGTTATATTTTTCTTTTTCTGTGTCTCTTAGTTCAACGTTGAGATGTATAAGATCATTGATGACTTCTTCACCAGTCAATTCACTATCAACATTGTACACCAATAATTTTGGTTTTAATGGTTTTTGCTCGACCACGTTAAGGTTACTTTTCAATATGACTTCTCTTGTTTTCCGGTCAGCCGGTTTGATGAATATGTCTCCAGTTCTTTTAATAGTATTTGTTACTATTATATTTGGTCTTGAGTTTACTTTAATATTTCAGAATATACTTGATTTTTGAGTTCTAACGATGTATTACTCTCTGTATTTTTAATTATAAGTCTTGTTTCTATTATTTCATTTTTTGCATTCTCAATTTGTTTTTTAGAACGGGATCTTCGACTTTTCTTATTCTTAACGACGATAAAATCTTCTTCCTTATCCTTTTGTGGTACAACTCTATTGCCCAATCTTGATTTTATAGGTCGAGATTCATTCTCGTTCGTTTTCTTCTGTTGGTCTATTTGATTGTTTTGATTGTTTAGTCTTAAATTTTTTTCTTGTTGATTTGTTCTTTTATTATTTTCTTGAATTATTCTCAATAAATTCTCTGTTGGAGCAATCTGTCCTTCTAACCTTCTTTCTAATCTCCCTACACCTAAGATTTGTTGTGTTGAATCTTTTCGTAGTTGAATGACGTTTTTCTTTAGCTTATTAAGTATCATAAAATCTATTCCCGGATTATATTTGATATCGTTGTAAACTTCCTCTATTGCCTTTATCGGATCAGTGTTTTCAAATAGTTCATCAAATAGATTTTCTTCTCGTTGTTTACTATATTCCTGTTATCCTGTACTTGATTATTTTTGTTCAGTAATCCGGCAATAGTATTGCCTATGTCGTCTGCACTCTCACTACTATCAGAATCTAATGCTTGTCGATTTGTTGTTACTTTTTTTTTGTTGATTTGTCCCTTGTGGCCTTAGTGGGTACCTTTTCCTTCGGTTTCTTTTCTGCCTTTTTTGTAGGCTTTGGTTTTTTAGAAGGTCCTGGTTTATCTTTTTCATCCATATTGTTTTTGTCAAAAAGAAAATGTCGACCTGGACTTTTTTCCATATGCTGTATGCTTTCTTGTTTCAATCTTGATGCTGAGTTGTATATATGTTGCAATATTTCTGAAAAATAATTTAAATACTTGTTGATTTCTGGTTAGCAACACAGGTCGTTAACGAGATTGTTGATTTTCAAATAAATATTCGAATTTTGTAGAAAAATCCAATGTTTGGTTATTTAAACTGCCTCCGAGGCACGTATTAATACTTAAAGAGTTGATACTTATATCAAAAGAAGGGGAGCAGCCGTAGGTATGTAGGTACACTCCCCGTGAAGCACAAAGATAAAAAACCGTCCAGGTAGGAGTGATAGCCCTATCCGTACTGGTTACTATAGAAAATTGTGTTTCTGACCTGATTTATCCCATATTTTGTTGTATCTTTTCAACCCTTGGTCCGATCGTCTTGAAATCTGTATGGGTGCACACAGTTTCGCAAGACAAATCTTCCAGTAGAAAATCTTCAGCGTAAAAAATACTTATCTTTTTCTGACGAAAATCGATGATCTCGCGGGAGCTTAAAAAATGCGTGCGTTCGCAAAGAATGTCTTACAAATATTGTTTCAAATTATAAAAATAAAATATTATGTTTACAGCCCTTATGTATTTGTTTATATAATATTCTATAATGATGTCTCATAATGCATAGTTTATTGTTGTATTGCAAATAAAGAGTTGTGTGAATGTATGTGCATTTTAAAAATTTAGCTTGATTTTAATACACATAATTTATCATGGAAGTAAGCAGTATACTTATTTCAAAGTATATACACTAAATAATATTCAAGAGGATGTCAAACCAAAAGTGAAACTTATACAACGACGTATTTTATAGGTGATTAAGAATGATAAAAATATTTTTGTTATTTATAATTATTTCTTATCGTATATATTTCGAGGTTATAACATCATATTATACAAATAGAAAATAAAATATGGCTTAGCACTTGGGAGGTAAATATAAACATTCGTTGAAATGAATAACAGGGACATACATTTACAAATGTTATTAATAAATTAGACATTTTAGGGAGTAACAGAAAATGTACATTAATGGACACTAGGTACCAAGAGGATATAATTATTTGTTTTGTACGTATACACAAATATAACTTTGATATAAAAATTTAAATTTAAATCTATCAAAAAATTGTTAAAAATCGGCAAATTACATATTATAATGTCTAGATCCAATATTATAAAATAAAAAATGTTATACAAAAATATACAAAATATATAAGTAAACACATTGTATAAATTATATTTTAGATATTTCATCTTCGTTTTTATTGTTAGAATTAGACGTAAGTGTACGTTACTTGTAAGGCTGTTTCACAGTATACTTTGTAGTAGAACAATAATTTTTGACAAAAAAATGATTTTCATTAAAAATGTTTGTGGTCATTTGTAAACATGTCTTTTTAACTATGTCTATAGTTATGAATAGACGTTGTGCATTTTTTGCAAAATACTCGTACATCAGTATAATGTTTTCTCATGAATTTTTATATATAACTTACATAAAAACTTTTATAACATTAACTTTTTGTCGTTCGGAATTATTTTTAAGTGTTCAAAATTACATCACCGTTCACTATTTACTATAACTTTTGAAATTGTTATTGTTATACTATAATTTGTAATCCTAATTTAAACATTTGTACACCTCCTCAAAATCAGGGAACATCGCAGCCGAGTGTGTGAACAAAAGTGACCTTGGATTACATTACTCCACTCGTACAGAGTTAACATTGTATACGTTTTTAGCCTTTTATCTGGGTTTTATTAATTTCCATTCTTCAACTGAGAACGTTATATCAAAATTTATTTTTCTTGTGGTGAACTACAGTCAATTTTATCACTTGAAGCTTCGTCTTCAATGTAAGGCGACAATTGCCTATACATTTTTATTCGTATAAACAATTATTATGAAACGTAATTTTTCTTTATAAGGAAGGTAAACAAATTTATATTTTAAAATTAATTCTGAATCCATATTATATTGGCCATCAGGTTTGGTAGATTTGGATGATGGTACTAAACCTAAGACTTCAAGTTACTTTCCTCCATCACGGCATATTTGCATACGGACTTTATTCATAAGACCCACACTGTATTTGTTCGCAACTAATTTTGAAATTTTTTTTCTTACCTTAGTTGTATTTAAAATAATAATCAATATATTAAACACTATAAACTTCTATTATACTGTCAAACAATAAACATGTATACCCGTTACAATCATTTAATACTAGATGGAACGATAAAATGACGACACTTTCTCAGTTTCATTATAAATTTATATTAGTTTTTAGCATGAATTATCTATATTTTCTAATAATATTATTATATTATAATAATAAACTGTATACAATCAGTATTATCCGACAACATCCGGGGATTTCAGAAGGCTGCTATTGCCATAGCTTGTGGCTTCCCAATGAAGTTCATAAATACGATCAAAAATATCTACAACTACACAGTGGCGTACACACCACATACGTCATACATAATAGGAATAGCTGGTCTTACACACGTAATTATTATTATAATTGTTTTATTTATGTATGTATTGAATGTATCTTGTAGTTTGTACTCTTGTGAGTTGAGAGTTATACCAACATAATATATTTCAAATATATCTACATTTTGTTACGGAGCAATACACAGACAATATCATCCGACTATAACAACAGAGCGCGCTCAGAGTACGCGATGTCGACAACAAAACGACAATCAGCTTGACAAATATGACCAAGAGCGTTACAGTTAGCTGATGTAACTAAATTTAAAGAATATTCTTGTAAATTTCCAGAAAATGCTTTAAATAATTTGAAATTAACTTATTCTAATATATTTTATGATATAAATAAATTAAAAGTTGAATTAGAGGTTTTGTACAGTGATGTAAAATATCAAAATGTATTACATATTTATGACATGGTTAAAATTATTGAACAAGATACATTGAAAGACATTTTACCTGAAGTTTATAAATTATTTATTCTTATTTTGACCATACCAGCAACTAGTGTATCAAATGAAAGAAGTTTCTCTTGTCTCAAAAGAATTAAAACCTATTCTCGAAATAATATTTCACAAATTCGTTTAAGATCTCTCGCTACACTATCAATTGAAAAGTCCTTGATTCATCAACTCAAAGAAACCGAATCATTTTAAGATAATATTATAAACATATATGCTAATCAAAAAGATAGGAGTATAAATTTAACATACAAAACATAATAATTTAATTTGTTTTATTTAATTCATAGTTTCAGGACTAGGCATACTAAGAAAGTTTTTTTCAAGACTAGGCATAATAAAAAAGTCTTTTTCAAAACTAGGCATACTAAAATAGTCCTTTTTAGGACTACCAAATATTTAAAAGCTCACTTTATTATTAAGAAATTTAATTTTTGTTATGAAGAGGGAGGGGGGATACATAAGTTGCCTCACTAAAAAAATACAACCAAAACCGCCACTGCAGATCAGCCAGTACTGTATACCGAATATGAAAAACCTGAGCTACACGTAGAGGATGTTAGTCTAGAAGAAGTGAAAATTTCAATATTTGGTCTGAAAAATTGGAAAACATCGGGTACCATTGATATTCCAGTAGAACTCATAAAATACGAAGGCCGGAACGAATACTGGATAGCTGGAATGATGCAATCATTATACCTTTACATCAAAAAGGAGACAAGACAAAGTGCGACAATTATAGGGGGATATTGCTCTTAAACTCCGCATATAAAGTCTTTTCTAGAGTGCTACTAAATCGTATTATCCCCTATGCGGAGAGTTGCAATGCTGCTTCCGGAAAGGACAATCAACCACAGAACAACTATCCATAATAGGTCAAATAATTGAGAAGAGATATGAGTACAGGCAGAATATGTGACAACTTTTCATAAATTTTAAAAGGTTCATAGGTTTTTCGAAAAAATTAATAGCACTAATTAAAATGTGTATGGAAAATACGAAATACAGAATGAAAACGTAGAATGTAACTTCGGAAAATTTTACAGTGGAAACCAGGCTGAAGCAGGGGGACGCCCTGTCCCAAGTTCTATTCAACCTTGTACTAGAGAAGGTAGTAAGGAACTACAGGACAATAAAGGTGGCTTATTAATCGGTCAGAACAAAATACGGCTTTTAGGTTTCACGGACGATTTGGACATAATAGGTGACTCACTTACAGACACAGCTTTTTTTTTTTTTTTTTTTGTTAAATCACGGCGCGGAAGAGGGGGGTACTACACCCATGGTTGGGTCGTCCTTCCCCCTCATCCTCCGTATCGTTTATTGTTTATTGAAGATAAACATTACATTTTTCAAGGTATTATATAAAAGCTGTGCACATGCAAAAAAAAAGGAGAGAAGGCCCTATCCCTCTAAATTTTCGCCTTCGGCGTACATGACATTAACTCAGTAGTAGTAGTTTTGGTTTCTTCTTTGCCTGATCCGTTTCTCTTCTTCTCTGCTCGAAAGGAGTTTGTTGATAAAATCGCTAATCAGCTTCCATTTGTCAAGGCCACTCATCATCAACTCCACGATCGTTTCCGGTCGCAGCTCCTGACCCAATGTTTCCTCCAGTGTCCTTCGGTCTGTCCTCCATCGGTCACAGCCGAATATTGCATGTTCGACGTCGTCTGTTGCTACGAGGCAGTCAATGCAACTAGGGTCTTCCAATTTCCCAAAACGGTTCAGATAATATCTAAAACATCCGTGGCCAGTTAGCATCTGTGTGAGATGGAAGTCAACTGTTCCACTCTTGCGGTTAAACTAGCTCTTAACATCCCTGATTAGTCTCCAGGTCCATCTTCCCGTAGTTTCATTGTTCCATTCTGTCTGCCATTTCTTAAAAACTTCTTCGCGTATTTCCTTCTCTATCGCCGCTTTATTAGGATCTCTCCTAATTGCATATCTCCTCGTCCTTTCCCACGCAAGGAGGTGTGCGGGGATAACTCCGGCCACTACCATAATCGCCGCTGTCGATACTGTTCTGTATGCCATCGCTATCCGTAGCACGATGGTTCTTTGAGGTCTAAGTATAGTTTGAATGTTTCTCTTAAACACAAGAGCCGACGACCAAACTGGTGCCGCGTATAGTAACTTGCTTAGTACCACTGTAGCTAGTAGGCGTCTCTTTTTTTGGCCTGAGCCCCCTATATTCGGCATTATTCTATATAATGCCTGCGATGTGCTTTGCGCCCTTGAAGCCGCCGATACGAGGTGTGCACGGTACCCGAGAATTCTGTGAAGTTCCACTCCTAAATATCTAATTTGATCCTTTATCTGGATACTCGTGCCACGTATTTTGAACTCTGGCCTCTCATAGCGTCTCTTATTTGTAAGAATAATGGCCTCTGTCTTTTCTACAGACAATGAAAGTTCTGCCATGTCCATCCATTCTGCGACTGCTGTGAGCGCATTGTTTGTAACCTCTTGTAGGATTTCAGTCGTGTAAGAAGCAGCGAAAAAAATTTGGAGGAAGATATGTGAACCTACCATTGATGAAAATATGGGGAACTGGCGTAGGAGATATAACAAAGAATTATATGATTTATTAGAACTAGCACCAGTAACAAGCTTTATTAAAGGCCAACGGATACAATGGTTAGGTCATATAATAAGAAGAGGGGAAAACGAAGCAGTTAGAGTTGCTTTGGAATGGAAACCAAAAGGGAAAAGACCTAGAGGAAGACCTAAAAAAAGATGGATCGACGTGGTGGAAGAAGACCTAAAAAAACCTTGGAGTTAAAGATTGGAGAGGAATAATACAAGATAGAGATATGTAGCCTAGTGTAGTAATGGCGAAAAATACGAAAAATATACGAAAATACGTTTGCAATGGGTGGGATTTTCGCCAGAAATATAATAACAATAATACGTATGTACTACGTATTAACCTATTTAAGTTATGCTATCTTACGCCGTTCTTTCAACTGCAGGAATATAATAAAATAGCACGACCGTCGTAATGTCTGTCCTGTACCCTACATCGTCGCGTTATCATTGGCATATTATTTCAAAATGTTATTTTTTAAAGGTCTATAGAAACTATAATATTGTTTTTTTTTTTTTTTTTGCCGTAACCGTGACCATTCTCAAATAACCTTTTTGTTTTATGTAAATAATTATTTTACATTTTTAACTAAAAATGATCGTTAATGGATAGATAATAGGCTATTACACTACTACCACACTATGACCACACAGGTTTTATCAGAAGCAATGTACTAAATCGACACTCGTATTGTATGTGAGATTGTATTGATACTACTAACTACTAAGTACCTATAATTATTATTATGATTGATACACTATAGGCGCAATTTGGCTTAAATTTATGGAGATGCCAGATTTAAGTTGACCAATGTGACTCGTTGGGGGCTTTGCCCCCCCCCCCCATTCCCTTACCAAATCGTTATTCATACATTCATCATACTAACTTATAAATATTTTATAAAAATATAAAACTAAAGAAAATAAAATACATACTGATGACATATGTTTATTTACGAGTACACTGTGAATCATTTATTATTTTTATATTTATATATTTCCATGTGGCCCGTTACAGACCAACCTCTACCGGCCTAAAAATATTGATAAGCTTTCGTTCGCGAGACGCGAATAGTCAAAACTTCGATAGATGTTTTGGCGTAATTGTTAACGTCTATTGCTCAGCCTTCTATAAAATCTTATAAACATAATACTTTATTAATCTAATACGATTAACAATAAATTACCTATCCGTATTTATTATTATTATGAAAGAGGAAAGTTTTAAAAATAAATTTATCCTAAGCCTATGACAAAATATCAATTCCTATGACTAAATAATAAAGTTATAAACAATAATAATTCGATGATGCTACTAAAACAATTTGGGGAAGCTAAGCACCCCTAAGCAACCCCCAAATTATGCCTATATAGTATATTCGACGTAAGTGCGATTATAATTTGTCGTAATAAAACAATAATTGTAAATAATTATAATTAAATAATTAATAATTATAGTCGTTACCTATAATCATTAAAATTATAACATAAAATGATAGTACATATTGTTTTAAATAATATTATGCTTATATTATAATATTGAGAAATATTATTCCTTGTACTTTTGATTTTTATAAAAGTGATCTACAAGCTTTTTTGGTATTATTTCTGGGTCGAGAAAAGAATTATATAAAAATCGTGGTATTAATATAACGGTTAAATCGGTACCACAACGGAAAAAATTATTTTCTTCAGTTTGGGGAGGTGTGCAAATATTTAATTTTGAATTGCGAATCATTACAAATAAAATAACAATTGATAGGATATTTTTGGAGTTGTATATAAACTTTGGTGGTACTGGGGTAACGGACTTTTTATCACAGTACAGACGTAGAACATACGTAATTATGGTTAAACATTCTTGTTGTTAAAAATATATAAAACTTTAAACTGTAATTCATAAGACCTGTGAATTTTATACAAAACTTTTTTTAGTCGTTATTTTAAGTTAAAAAAGTATCTTATTGGAAAATTATAAAATATTTTTACATGCGTGAGAAAATAAAAATAATATTATTGTTAATAGAATACCGAATAAATTATGAATATCAATTAGCTAATATTAGTTATTTTATTACTAAAATATTTTATCCGTAGAAACTTAAAAATAAATTGGATATTTATTATATTGGCATAGAATACATTTTGTTGTTATAGTTTTAATAGTTGTTTTTAAATTAATCTATTCAATGTTCAAAGGTTATTTTTTTTTTTTTAATAATAGTTAGTTTAACTAACTGGATTACGAAACGATTATAATTGATAAATATTATAAACGATGTATATTGATACGGTGCAATTTGAATGACTATAAAATAATCCCTGTTAAATATTTATCACATTTTTTATGTTGTACGTGATTATTTATTTAATAATATCCAGGGACAGAACGCGATTCCGCTTCAACGATGCTTAAATAAACAGTTAAGGATGACGAAAGTCCGAGACAACTTGTTTACCATAGGTGGGTCATGTCCATATAAATATTTATATGCATAGAATAGTGAGCAGTGGTTGATATACTTGAATAAGTATCAACCACTAACTGGCTCGGGACCTCAACGATCAAACAATCGGAGGTGAGAGGTCTGAAAAGAGTCGTTTTACAGTAAGACCACAATCGGTTAGGGCTACAATACCGAAACCGGCTGGTAATCGGTTGTTTCACTAACGGTGATCTGATGATATTAATTATAAATGTTTGATTGAAAAGAATGAAATGGTATTCTGTCGAGACGCATGTTATCTTATAATAGTTTTCATATCGACTAATGAACGCTACCACGTACGATGGTTTCCTAAGTACCTAATTTTGTTTTTCTATGCATCTGTATATAACTTTGACGTTGTTTCTTGCACGGAGTAAAAGTTGATCTTGTTGGAAAGATCCCGTTTTAACTTTCTCCCAATATCCTTTTCGGATTCCTATCACAAAAAAGTCACTGTTAAGTAGACTTTTTGTGTCCCTTATCTCCTTGTATGATGGTACACGACGTCGCGCGCTGTGTTTTGATTTATCGAATAGTATTTGATCTTGAAAATGCTTTTTTATGCATGGTATATTATTGTTCGTCGTAACAAGGTTCATAAAACAATTAATGCCTTAGTCCTACTTTTTTTCTTGTAATTTATTAAGAGTATTGTTTAATGTACTATATAATACTACATTCAAAAAAGGGGCAAAGTGCAGTAGTCAGATGAGGTATAAAGATAGGCGACTGATATAGGTGAATTGTTTTTATACATTTTACATACATGTACCGTTGGATTTGTAAAACCATTATGACTACAGGAGGGTAGGTGGATTAATCTCCATGCCTAAAGATAGTATTTATTAATAAATGAGAATTAATACCTAGATAATCATCATTACTTTATTATTTCGTTATTATGGTTGCTTATTGAAATTTCTAGAAAAAAAAATAATAGTATTACTAAAGACAGATTTAATACATTTAATTATAGTATTTAAAAGTAATATTATTATTTAAATGTAATAAGTATACAGTTTAGATTTCAGATTCTTATTAGTAAATGTATAGACAACCAAATGACTTTTATTATTTAATTGAAATTCAAGGAAATATTGAGATATTTCCTTGAATTTCTTTCTAAAATAAGAATTTATTAGCATTTAATTGGTTAAAGCTTTACAATTTCTTACAGTTTTCAGTAGATTTTTTTTTATTGAATATAGATAACAAATTGAGAAGAATATTGAATTACATTTTTAAGATTCAAATATAAATGTTTAATGTTTAATTACTTTTTTTGTTGCTTTTTTTAAAATTTAAAAATCAAATATTTACAGAACAAATTACGAAAATATGTGTATATATTCGATATTTATCTACACAAGATAGAAAATTGCCTGAAAAGTTATCTATTACATTTTTATGTTTTTTGTTGAACAAAGATTATTTTGTAGACATTATAAAAAATATATACTTAAAAAAAATAAGAAACCCTAAAACATCAATAAATTCAATAATTTAAACGATCATTATTAAACGGTTTTATTAAAAATGAAAGAATCCTTTAAATGTTGAAATCATTAAACGAACTAAAAAAAAAAAATAGATAAACAAACACATTTTTTATGTTCATGTTGATACAGTAAATCGTAGAGAAAATATTGAAAAACATTCACTAGAAATAAAGTTATTATTAGTTCAATATTATTATAATTTTAAATGGTTGAATTTATTTGCTATAACAGTTAATTTTTGGCATACTTTTAATTATATAAATTATTACAAATCAAAACAAATAATGAATAAATTGTGGTGTGTCATTAAAACTTTTTATTTATAACTTTTAACTTAAAAGTTATTTTGTATAATTTTACATTTAAAAGCACTAGTAAGTAAAAGAATAAAAAACTGCTTGGAAAATCAGTGTAATAATATAACATTTTTTTAGATTCTGAACGGAGTGAAGAATGTATTGATTTTACAATGATGTGTGTTTTTTTTTTTTTTTTTTTTTGTGTCTGTCGACACGTTTTGGGGCAGTAAAAATGCTTCGATTGCCTTATAAAGCAACTTTTCTGAAAGGAAAGTGAATCTATTTGGTACTTTGGGGGGTCAAAAGTTAAAAATTTCCAATATTTTTTAAATGCGACGGGAAAAACCATAAAAAAATTTGGGAAAAACGGGAGTTTTTACGCAAAACCAGTTTTTGACATAATCAAATTTTTTATTTTGCTATAACTCAAAAACTAATCGATGTAAATACTTGAAATTTTCACCAAATGTTTAGATTAGCGTTCTCTATACACCATTAAATTTTCAAAGTATTTTGACTTTTATTAAGCTATTTATAGACAATTGAAATTTTCAATATTTTTAAGTATTTTTTTTTTAAATAACGATAAAATTTTTTTGGCTGCCTAGAAAATCTTGAAAATTTAATACAAGGTTTCTTATAAGTTGTTCCTTAACTGATAAAAAAAAATCTAAAATCGTAAGTCACAATTTTTTTTTATAAGTGCTCAAAGTTACAATTTATACGAAATATGTAAAAATCACGATAATTTGCAAGTTATTTTGTAGATAAAAATTCATAAAATTTTTTCTGTTCATACTTAAGGTTCAAAATTTTAACACGAGGTTATGTATAAGCTACTCTTCAAAAATCTTTAAAAAAATTTCTACCGGAATTAGAGGAAAAAATTTTATGACTGTTTGAAATTTAAATATTTACGAAATTGCATAAAATAGCGATTTATTCTCAAACGATTTTAAATATTTTTTATAATTCAAAAAGTATAAGTCGCAGATTTTTGAAATTTCTACCAGCTGTTAAGATTGGTATTTCCTTTGTCATATTTTTTTCAAAATATTATATTGATTTTTAAGCCACTTATAGGCATTTAAAATATTCGATTTTTTTACATTTTTTTTTTATAATCGGTGATAAAAAAAATTTGGCTCGTACAAAATACTTGAAAATTTAATAGAAGATTCCACAGAAGTAGTTCTTAAAGTCATTCAAAAATTATTAAAATCCATAGGCACAATTTTTTTTTATAAGCGTTTGAACATCGAATATTGACATAAAATTACATGTAAAATATAATATACTGTATAATATTCTAGACTGACAAAGATATCGGTTTTTTTTAAAATGCTCTAACTCAAAAATGAAAAACCGCAACAACTTGAAATTTTCACCAAATCTTTATATTGACGTTCTCTATACATGGTTAAGATTTCAAAGTATTTTGACATATTTTGACTTATTTATAGACAATTTAAATTTTCGATTTTTGTTAAATTTTTATTTTTAAACATCTATAAAATTTAATTGGTTGAGCGAAAACTCTTGAAAATTTTATACTAGGTTTATAATAAGTTAGACTTATCGTAACTAAAAAATATCGGTGATCGGTTAACTCAATTTTTTTTTATAAGCCCTTAATTCTCAAATTTGTATAAAATGTGTAAAAATCACGATAATTTGCAAGTTATTTTGTAGATAAAAATTCATAAAATTTTTTTTGTTCATACTTAAGGTTCAAAATTTTAACACTAGGTTATCTATGAGCTACTCTTCAAAAATCTTTAAAAAAATTTCTACCGGACTTAGAGGAAAAAATTGTATGACTGTTTGAAATTTAAATATTTACGAAATTGCATAAAATAGCGATTTATTCTCAGACGATTTTAAATATTTGTTATAATTCAAAAAGTATAAGTCGCAGATTTTTGAAATTTCTACCAGCTGTTAAGATTGGTATTTCTTTTATGCAATATTTTTTTCAAAATATTATATTGATTTTTAAGCCACTTATAGTCATTTAAAATATTCGATTTTTTTACATTTTATTTTTATAATTGGTGATAAAAAAAATTTGGCTTCTACAAAATACTTGAAAATTTAATCGAAGATTCTACAGAAGTAGTTCTTAATGTCATTCAAAAATTATTAAAATCCATAGGCACAATTTTTTTTTATAAGCGTTTGAACATCGAATATTGACATAAAATTACATGTAAAATATAATATAATGTAGAATGTTCTAGACTGACAAATGATATTGGTTTTTTTAAAATGCCCTAACTCAAAAACGAAAAACCGCAACAACTTGAAATTATCATTAAATCTTTATATTGACGTTTTCTATAGATGGTTAAAATTTCAAAGTATTTTGACATATTTTGACTTATTTATAGACAATTTAAATTTTCGGTTTTTCTAAATTTTTCGTTTAAAAATAAAATATACTTATATAATATTTATAAATAACATTGTATTATATTCTAGACTAACATATGAACTCCGTTCAGAATCGTTATTCGTATACAATGATATCTATCATTGCATTCAAATTTAACAAATCCATTATAATTATGACCTATCCTATAAGCGAGGTGCACTCCACCCCTAACTGTACAGCAGAGCGAGGCCCATCCGGTTCTTTTTTTAAAATAATTATACTAATAGCTATTATGGTTTTAGTCGGTATCCCAATTATATATTGCAATAAGATAATAAGTATAATCATTCAATACTTATTCAACACTCGGGTAAGCTTAAATATAAAAAAGTATTTTCTGTCAAAAAAAAATCCCTATTTAATTACTTATATAAGTATTGACTTGGTTAAAACTCGAATTGTAGCACATCCAAATAATAACTGAACTAATTGTGTTATATTTATTAATTATTATTAATACAGTAGATCTTTATTTATATTTAAAGTTCCAATGAATTGTTGTGTTCTAATTAAAATGCGTAAATATCGTTAAGCATTGTTTATGTTCGAGTCAATATTATACATGTGAATTTAAATATCCAGTCTCAAAAAAAAAAAAAAAAAAAACGTAATAAAAATGGAATTTTATTTTTTATACACCTTTAACTGTACTATAGATAGTGAACGATACATAAAAACATGACGTTCCGTAGATCAATTTTGGATAGGGTTTTATAGTCTACGAAGCGTAAAATACTATGTATAATTTAATGTAATAAATAATTCATTTATACAATGCGTGAAATATTATGTAAATATAAATTTGCTAGTGTAAAATATTTTACTACAAATCATTGCTTTCTGTAATATTCATTTGGGCACTAGCTAAATCTGTCAAAATTTTTAAATCCATATCTTTGAAACATGTAGTTATATCAAATATATTTATGAAACTATTCTTTCTAACAAATTTAAAGTACTTTTTTCCTATTAGAATCAAGTAAAGTATTGAATGAATTAGACATTGAGTCTAATTATATTATTTAATATGTAGTTTTACTTTAATTAAAATGTTTATGAATATGTATTCTATTTAGTTTTTATTTTTTTGATTTTATAAATATAGCAATGTTGGTTTTATTTTAGAGAACTTTGGCATTAATGATGTCGAGGCAAGATATGTCGAAAGAAGTATTTGATTTTAAGTTGTAACTATATTTGTTTATTACTTATTAAAAAATTCTTACCAAATAGATTTCAAACTGTGTTGATAGATTCCCATTTATCGTTATAACCTAACATAGTAATAAAATGCAATATTTATACTTCTCTGTTTTCTCATTTGATAATTAACTCTTCTCAATAGACTAATGAGTTATTTTTAAATATTTATAAAATTCATAACATATTCGCTGAGAATTTAACGAAATGCTTTACTCCTCATGATATACAGCCTAGTGCATCACAACTAGAAATAGTGGAAAGCTCTCTCAATTCACCCCTTCCCATGTTACTTCCCGCTAAAAACACCTCTCCGGGTGAAATTGAACACATTATCAAACAACTCCCTATTAAAAAATCACCAGGTCATGATCTAATTAGTAATGTTATTACAAAGAACCTTACCAAAAAAATTATTATTTTTTTATTACACTTATTCAACGCCATTTTCAGACTATCATACTTTCTAAACACTTCGAAATACTCGGTCGTTATTCTAATACCTAAGCCCAATAAACCACCACAAGATCCTGCCTCTTACAGACCGATAAGCCTTCTCCGAACCTTTTCTAAAATTTTCGAGAAAATTCTTTTAAAAAGACTCATTAATTTTGCTTCTTAAAAAAACATAATTACACACACACAATTTGGATTCAGATCAAAACATTCTACATTGCACCAATTACACAGAACAGTTGATATCATACCCAGCTCCCTGGAAAAAAAACAGTTCTGTACAGCAGTATTCCTTGATATCTCCCAAGCCATTGATCGGGTTTGGCACGACGGATTAATGTACAAACTTAAAAAGTTCTTTCCCACCCCTCTTTTCCTCTTGATAAAATAATGTCTGTCAAATCATTTCTTTACTGTTCGTCTAAACAACATCTACTCAACCCGTTACACCAGCGTTTCTTAAACTTTTTTATCCGTGGAATCCTTTTTGATGTCTACTTTTATTGTGGAACCACTACTGTTTTTTTAGTTTTGTAGTTTATTTTAGGATTGTAGGAAATTAAATTATAATAATATTGTGTTAAAATTATATAATTCAAAAAAATATGTTATAATAAAAATAATAATAATAGTATACATAATAACACTTTAAATTTAATAATAATTACTTTAATTAGACTAAATATAAATTTTAATACAAATCACTGATACGATTAACTACCCTATCATCCGATAGTGGGATTTTAGATATTTCTTTTTCTGATTTGTCATTTAACATACATTTTAACATCTTTATAGCACAAGGTTTTATAAGGCTTTCGGCAATTGAGTAAGCTTCACTGCATTGAAATATCTGATAGCTAACTAAATAAGAAACCTCAATTGCTTTTTCATTCACGGTTTTTGTAGTTTGAACCATACAGTTTATTGATTTTAATAGTTAGTCACGATTTCGAATAAAGAATTCTACAATTTTTTCTTTAAGTTCACCATGAATAGATTCTAAATGACGACGCATTTTAGTTGGATCCATAGAGCTATTTGGGAGAACTTTGCTACAAATTACGCACCAAGGATTATCAATATTATTCATAAATTCTAATGACATGTAACTTTCATCATATTTCCTACATTTTTTAGTTAGTGGCCTTAAATCTTTTAAGGTGATTTCATTTGTAGTATTCTCATTATTACCATAATTATCATTATGAATTAAGTTCAACGCAAAAGATTCATGTTCTGTAGTAAAACGCTTAAGAATCCTTTTTAAAGACATCTCTCCATATTGCAACAAAATAACAAAACCAACTTTGTGATGTACTAGAACACAACGCAAAGTATCGCAAGACACGGTCGACTACTAGTACTGTCGTATTATACTGTTATGTGTCGGCTATCGCAGACGGTCGTAACCGATTGGTATTTTTATCAACGACATTCCAATATTATTTCTGTACATTGTATATTATATTTCTATAATGCAAACTTTTCGCTCTCTACTAATCTTTAGTTAGATATTTTAAAATAATTTTCTTGAAAATGTTGAAGAAATAACTTAAGCTTCGCGGAACCCCGAAGTGATCTCCGCGGAACCCTGAGGTTCTACGGAACACAGTTTAAGAAACGCTGCGTTACACTACTAGAGCTGGAATCCCATAAGGAAGCGACATTGCTCCTTTCCTTTACTCGATTTTCACTCATGACATACCCAAGATATTTTATACATCTTTAGGCACATACGCTGATGACACGCTAATAACCGCCTCCCACGAAAACTACGTCACAACCAGTGAAATGATCCAAAACCATTTAAATATGATCAGCTTGTGGGCAAACAGATGAAATATCAAAATAATCGAAATTAAATCTGTTCAAGTAACTTTTTCACTACGTAATCTCGATTCTCCACCTGTTACGTTAAACAATATAACAATTCCTAAGGCAAACGAAGTTAAATACCTTGGGCTAACTCTCGATAAACGATTAACCTGTAGCCCACACATAGAACTTAAACGTAAAATTGTTAACTCTAGACTTCATATCCTCAGACCACTCTTAAAATCCAAACTTTCCCTTTCCAATAAACTAACTATATACAAATCAATAATTTGACCAGCTTGGACATATGGTATCTAGTTATGAGGCTCTGCAAAGCCCTTTAACACCAACACGCTTCAATCTTTTCAATCTATCTGCCCACGATTAATAACATCTTCTCCTTGGTATTTCACAAACAATAATCTTCACTAAGACCTAAAAATTCCTACACTCAATCAATTAGCAAAAGCACATTACTCTAAATTTCACTCCAATTTAAACTCTCACAGTAATCCATTATAAAGCAATTTTCTTCCACCTCACTTCCTGACAAAGTAATTAGAAGACTCAAAAGACAGTGGCCTAGAAACCTACTAAAATAAAAAAAAAATTAAAATAAACCATGACATCTAAAATGTTCTCGGTCAGGTGGTGCTGCTGAGTGCCTGCCCAAAAATGTTAAATTCTGTTACTTTACATTATATTAACTATCAAATTTGCTCATTGTACATAATGTTGTATAGATTATAAATTACTTAAATAAAATAAAAAAATAAATAAAAAAAAAAATTCATTATTGTATACACTAGAATAATTTTTAATATTTTTGTAATTTATCTATACTATTATATAAAACTGTTAGAGGTTTTCTACGACCGCGCTAACCGAAAAAACTACTGAACCAATTTGGCTGAAATTTTTTATTGTTATACCCGACACTCTTTTAAAGGTTTTAGTACCACTTTTATTAACAAAAAAATAAGTATCAAGTCCTTGAAAAATTAAAAAAATTGTATACGTGTATTATATACATATTGTGCGGCACGGCGTCCCGCGGGCTTACAGCTACCTATGAGCATAGTTTGTGCTTCGTTTGGTAAAATATAATTTTTGATTCTATTTATGGAGGTTTATTTTCTGCAGTTTATCCTGACATTTTTTATCTGTCCAATAAATCTTGTCAGTGGTAATGTGAAAGAGCTATTATCACTCCGAGAAATGGAAAGAACGGTAGAAGAAATCAATGATATCAACCTTCTAAAATTCGATGGACACTCACATGAATATTTATCTATTGATACAGTTACATCAACAAATGATACTATTCATTATCCATAAGACTTTCTTAATTCTCTTTCTCCTTCGGAATTTCCTCCTCATAAACTAAAATTAAAAATTGGTGCTCAAATTACATTATTACGTAATCTTCAGCCACTGAAGTTACATAACGGTACAAGATTACAAATAAAATCGTTGCGAAATAATATTATAGATGCCGTCATTCTTACGGGACAGCAAAAGGAAAAATTGCATTTATTTCAAGAATTCTCATGATTCCATCTGACTTGCTGTTTTCTTTCAAACGGCTTCAATTCCCTGTTAAAGTTTCTTTTGCAATTACGATAAACAAAGCTCAAGGTCAAACATTCAAGTACGTTAGTGTAGATCTTCGAACATAGTGCTTTTTACATATGCAGTTATACGGGGGATTTTCTCGAACTGGGGATCCGATTCATCTTATAACTTTAATTTCAACAGTTGTATAAAATTCGTTATCAACCATAAATTACTCAGCATTTTTTTTGTATCTGTATTCATTTTTAATAAAAATACATTTGTTATTAATCCCGCTAGAAGCATTTCAATACGTTTTTATTAACCATTTTAGGTTTTGAACGGAGTGATGGAATCTATTGGTTTTACAATGATGTGTGTTTTTTCTTTTATTTTTTGTTTTTAAAAAAATAAGGGAAAAACGGGAGTTATTACGCAAAACCAGTTTTCGACAAAATCAAATTTTTTATTTTGCTAAAACTCAAAAACTAATCGATGTAAATATATGAAATTTTCACAAAATGTTTATATTAGCGTTCTCTATACACCGTTAAATTTTCAAAGTATTTTGACTTTTAATGAGCTATTTATAGACAATTGAAATTTTCAATTTTTTTAATTTTTTTTTTAAAATAACGATAAAATTTTTTTGGCCGACCAGAACATTTTGAAAATTTAATACAAGGTTTCTTATAAGTTGTTCCTTAACTGATAAAAAAAAATCTAAAATCGTAAGTCACAATTTTTTTTTATAAGTGCTCAAAGTTCCAATTTATACGAAATATGTAAAAATTGCGAAAATTTGCAAGTTATTTTGTAGATAAAAATTCATAAAACTTTTTCTGTTCATACTTAAGGTTCAACATTTTAACACTAGGTTATCGACAATTGTAGCTTAAGCTATTCTTCAAAAATCTTTAAAAAAATTTCTACCAGACTTAGAGGAAATTGCATAAAATAGCGATTTATTCTCAAACGATTTTAAATATTTGTTATAATTCAAAAAGTATAAGTCACAGATTTTTTAAATTTCTACCAACTGTTAAGATTGGTATTTCCTTTATGTCATATTTTTTTCAAAATATAATATTGATTTTAAGCCACTTATAGGTATTTAAAATACTCGATTTTATTTACATTTTATTTTTATAATCGGTGATAAAAAAAATTTGGCTCCTACGAAATACTTGAAAATTTAATAGAAGATTCCACAGAAGTAGTTCTTATTGTCATTCAAAAATTATTAAAATCCATAGACACAATTTTTTTTTATAAGCGTTTGAACAGCGAATATTGACATAGAATTACATGTAAAATATAATATAATGTAGAATGTTCTAGACTGACAAACTATATCGCTGTATGCAACTGCCAACCCATCCTAATTGAAAAATATATTTTTCGTTTCAAAATAAAATATACTTTTTACAATGTTTATAAATAACAATGTATTATATCCTAGATAAATATATGAACTCCGTTCAGAATCGTTATTCGTGTACAATGATATCTATCATTGAATTCAAATTTAACAAATCCATTATAATGACCTATCCTATGAAGAGTCGCACTTCACCCCCAAGTGTACAGCAGAGCGAGGCCCATCCGGTTTTTTATATTAACTTGCGGATATTATTAAACGATAGAATTTGAATAAAAAATTCTATATATCATCGTTCGAAGGCAAATTAAACAACCAATCACGGGTGAAGCTGTGTCGGGTCAGCTAGTAAAAATTAAAATAAATTGTAACATTATGCAATAAGAGATCATGTTACAAGTCTATGGACTTATGACGCTTTTACATATCAATTGATTTTAAGTTTATAGTATAATATTACAATGCATGATTATTTCAGTTATTATGTATAAATAATGTTTAAACTATAAAATTTGTATATGTTAACAGTTTTCAAAGAACCCAATATTTTTATTACTATTTTTAATTTAATACGTTTTTTTTATTACTTAACATAATATATATTCATTATAAGGTTTTCTATATTTGTAAAAACATTAAGAGATATTTGAAATTCAGTTTAACTTAGGAAGTCTTACGTTTTCGAGAAATATTTATTTTTGTATTTTTGGAAAAAAGTAATTCTAAGAACGTTGGTTGAAATTGTTTTCAAATGTCAATTTGCATTTACTACACTCTAAAATATAAATTACGTTTTATGTAATACAAAATTTAAAATACAAAAGACTAACATTAGTCCGTCTTGAAATTGATAATATCAAATATATTATGCTACATTTTATTTTTATTTTAATATTTTTTGATGTGATGCCAATAGCTTATAAGTCATAATTATACACTACATTGAGATAAGTTTTAAGTTATTTAGTAATAGTAATACTTTATTAATGCTTTTAAGTGTATTTCCAATTTAGTAATATACTAAATTATATTGCGTTCAATCTATTTCCATGATTGATATTATTTTTTAAATTTGAATATCATAGTTTGAAATTTTAATAAATATTAGTAAAGTAAGGTAAAAAATTAGTTTAGTTTTCTAAAACTTTTTAGGTTACATACTTTACATATCGATGTTTACCTACTTTAAATCGAGATGGAATAACTCAGTCACGTGTCTAATACAAATTTTGTAAAATATTTAAAATAATATAAATATATAATATACATATACATAAAAATGCATTATACATAAACTTTTGTGTTTGGAAACAGTTTTTGTTTTTAATTTGAAATTACTCGTATAATTCTTAAATAAAAATGAATGCATACCTACGTTTACAGTCAACATTTGTGATGATTAAAGCATTATTTAAACTGGAAGCAATTTACATGTATACGAATAAATTTAGTTCAAGAAACAATCGAAAAATTAATAATATTTTTAATTTTTAAAAGAATTTAATGAAAAAGTACATTATATAATGTGCTGTTAATGGTAATTATTTGACGTATTTAAATAAAACGTCTAGTATTGAAGGTTGCATTATTGACTCAAATTCCAAATTCTTTTATGTTGTAAACTGGAAATGAACAATCTACATTTATATATTGGTCCGACAATAAATTGTAAATCGAAAAATTGATCGACAACCAAAATATTGACAAGGAAAATCGACTGACAACCAAAATACCAATAGGGAAAATTGATCGACAGCTAAAATACTGTCAAGTAGTGCGTTACGATTGCGTATGGACCTTTTTTACTACCTATTACAATTGCGTATGTTTTACCTACCCAAACTTTATGCAACGTCGCTGTTTTTTACAGCTCTGAAAATTTATAATTTAACTTATTTTAGGAAAGTATTCTTTATATTTGATAGTTTCATAAACGTTACTGTGACTATTATTTCCAGATTTTACGATAGTTTATAAGACACTATAAAATAATATTAAATTCCTATTATTACATTGAATTTCCTAGCGTATCACTTTTTAATATCGTTATATAAGTATACGATCAACAACCATTCAGTAAGTTAGTGTTATTAATGTTAGTGAGTAATAATGCGATATTATAGTGGTATTAATTATTATATTTCTTAACTATGATCAATTCAGAAATTATATCAGAACGTGGAAAATAATTACTTGTGGTTTCTTCACAAAACTATAATTTTATAACACGGATTGTTAAAATGGTTATGTTCTAACAAAATTTGTCATGCCTATATTTTAACTGATGTCACAAATCCCTAGTTTTAATTTAAAATTTATAATTTATATATTATATTTTTTTAATTGACTGTAATATTATTGTTATTTTTTAAATTTTTTTAATAATAGATTTTACGTTTTAATTAAAGTACTATATATGTATTATATATATTATGTATATTTTATTTCATAATCGATAACAATCTGGTTTATAAATATAAGATTGGTAAAATATACGCGTCAACAAATATAGTATAATAATAATATTTTATTTATTTATTGTCATCAACAAAAGTTAATCTGTCTGTACAATATATGTACATGCATTGTTGTATACGGCTATCACTTCAACGTATACAAAAGCAACAAGCTATAATTAGAGCGATAATCCTTTAATGTTTGAGTAAATTTACATTATATTTATTACATATTGAATTTGTCATAAATAATAAAAAAAAAAATTATAATATGTGATAGACATAGGTATGCTGCACATATTATAATTTTTTTTTTTGTCTATCAATTATTAATGTCGGTATTTCGACTGTTTTTTGATTGATCCAGATTTTTAAATCCGATCCGAGAGTTATGTACTGAGCCGTTCAAACATTCTTGATGAATCATTCCAATAATTTAATTATAAGATATAAAGCTTGCAATTTTCTGTTTTTAATATTTTTTTGATCTTAAACAATACTGGAAATGGAAAGGAAAATAATTTGAGTAGTATTCAACTGTACTTTTGTAATTTAATTATATGAGTATATATTTTCATATATGATATAGATATTTTTTGATTTTTGAAATACTAAAATCTAAAAGTCGCTTAAATCTGTGTTGTCAGCATTTCCCAAACGTCTATTGATTTAACGATTTGGATTTACTGATAGCCATTTAATATTCACATTAAGATATGTCCGAATCACACATTTGCCGTGCTTACTTCAGACATACTTAAGACGTTGGTCTAATTTTGTCGAAACGTACGTTTAATTATTGTTATTGTTAATATAATTAATTGCTTTGACATTAACATATTTTTATCATCATTTTTTTCATGAAAATTGGATTTTATCACAATTGATTTATTCCGAATAATCAATTTATTCACAAGTTGAATTATTTAGAATAATTTTTAATTTTTTATTCACTACTAAAACTATTTAAAATACAATATTATTAATTTAAATTTAAATATATTTAAATTTAATATATATAATCCTAATAATGTACAGTAAAACTGGCTTAAAACGCTTTTTAAGAAACAAACTCTTTAGAGCATCTTATGCGGGAATGAAAAAAAAATAAGTGATTGAAGTTTAGATTTAATTTTTTTATTATTGAACATTGTTAAATGGGCAATACATTTATAAATTAAGTATAATTACATATATATATTTTTTGCTATTGAATTTAATATAAAAAAAAAGTAGAATTTGTACATACTTATACCGTGAAAGGTTCCTTGCTCAATTTTCCATCATGGTATGTCTCATTTTTAAAAACAAAAGATTTATCTGGCCTAAGCTTTAAAGCAATCTGAATTAATCAGCGTTGTATACATCGCCAGGAGCGTAATCACGCAGTAATGAAGGCAATACGTTATTTTTCTACGAAACATCATTATTAACAGATTCACCCTCACCTGAAATTTGCCGGTACACAATGCCATGTCTAGTCTAAAATTCACCCAGCTAACCAATCGATCCACTAAATTCGATTAAGTTGAGACGTGCAGCAATTTCCATAGCCTTTCTTGTGATTAAACCATCATTTATTAGATACTTTAAACGGCGAGGTTGTTAATACCTTTCCAATAAAACATTTTCCAACTTTTCATACTTCTAGTGTTTTACTTTTTGTCATTTGCTCCCACTTAAAAAGCCGCTTTATTTTATTTCATGTATATTTTTTAACACTCTTCTTAATGTGAAATGAGGTATCCCCAGTCCGTTAGCAATATCCTTTTGTTTTTTCTCGATCAATCATTCATCGTATTTTTTCAAAATATTAAGTTTGTCCGAAATTGATAACGCCTTACGTTTTATACAACTAGCCAAACAAAATAACGATTGTAGATTTACGAAGAACTGCATTTACTAAATCTCGTAATACGATAAAATACAGTAAAACTGTTATAATAGGTAATGTTTGCGATAAAATAAAACGATAATTTCTATTTTTATTATCAAGAACTTACTAACATTTATCGTAATCTGCTGAACAAAAGAGCGTTTTATCCGAGGCAAAAGAAAAAAACCAATCGTATTAACAGGTAGTTTTTACATCGACTAGAATAGGAAATGTCTAGGGACCGACAAAAAACAGCGTCTTGTGCGGGAGAGCATCTTAAGTGGTAGCGTCTTAAGCGAGTTTTACTGTAAACAGTAAAAATAAATCAGTATATTTGGATTTAATTTTATTGTATTTTTTTAACAATTTTTTTTTTTTTTTTGTAGGCTTATGAAAATATTTTAATATCGATAAATACATTTATAATATATTACATATATTATTTATTGATTGCATTTTTACTAATATAGTAATACTAAAAGTATTATTATATCTGAATATATCATCTAAAAATAAATTTGATTTTAAATGTATATAAAATTCGTTTTAAATAAATCATTTAGATTTATATACAAAAATGTTATTTGATTTTATTGTTTTATATTTATAATCTTAATCTCAAGGGGTTCTCTTTGTACTTATAATCATTAAAAATAGTATTTTTGTATAACATAATATTTTAATGATGCCGATGAGATAAAAATGTTATAAAAGAAAACTTTAGGTTATCTCCTCCCAGCGACTACAGTTAAAACTAACTTTTGGACGTAATATTATATAACGCTTTTTATTTTATTTTATATTTTTTTATTACTCAACAATATAGATGTGATGATATTGTAACTATTTTATAATGCTTTGAGTTTTTTTTGACACGATATAAACTATAATATATTTTAGCAATTGTTTCTCCATTTGAAAAATTGAACAGTTGTGTTGTTTTAATAATTAGAAATTAAAATAATTTAATTTTTATAAAATTATAATTATTATCGGAAATATGTACTAGACTATACTTTTCTAAAACATTCAATTTACATTCAAAAGTTAGGAAGCTACAATCGTAGACAGTTGTAATATTGAAATCAAGCTAATCACAATCAAAATGATAATTCATTGTAATAAAATTATACCTTTTACGGTGGTGAATGTTTTTTGATATTGTGAATAAAGAATTTAGATAAATATGAAATAAAAAAAAGACTCCTAGGTCCAGTGGAACTTCATAGTTGGTTAAAATACAAAGAGTGTCAATAATATTGTAGTTTTGGTGAGCCTGGATTAAGACATTTAGGGGTATAGGGGAAAGATAGTTTCATCAATAAAAACAATTTTTTTAAATCATAAAAGTATATATAATACAACAAATTAAAATGTTTTAATTAAGTAAATTAAAGATTGATAAAGATAATTACATCAAAAACATTTCTTTATCGTAATACATATTTACAAATAAAATAAATTATTTTATGTAAAAGTTTTTTTTCTTGTTTTTTGTGTAGCAAATGCTTCTAAAGTTCTATCAACACCTAAACTTTGTAAAATATTATTTTCTATTGATAAAGTCATTAATGATAATAAGCTATCTTGTGCTTGCTAAGATCTTATTTTATTTTTAATTCTGGCTAAATTAGAAAGTGCTCTTTCTGCTGTATGATTAACAACGGGAATGGTGAAATATATTTTTAGAGAAATATGAATGTTCAGGAAAATATTAGTAATGTTAATTAAATATTAATTCAGTCATCCATTCAAATACCTTGAGTACATTACTTCCATCAAATATTGATTTTAACTGATACCAAAACTGCTTGTAATGTACTTTATTAAATTATCAACATTATTTTTATGTACCTTTATGAATCTATTAACAATTTTATCAACATCATAAATAGACTTAACATATAGTCTACTTAAGAATAAACAATTTTGAACAGCTAAACTATATATATTTATTCTTTTATCCAATTCTAAGCAAAGGTTAATAAAAATGTATCGTTACCATTAAGTATATTTGAAGCTTTATCGTCACTATTAGAATTTTTTTTATGATTTTTCTTTTATATTTTTATTTGTATACACGACTTATTTGGAAGCAAAACTCTCCAGCCATATGTTCGTAGATCATGCTTGCATGAAGAATTTTTTTTTTAAATTTTTCAACAATTGTACAGCTTTTAAAATATCATTTTTTTTTTTTTTTTTTGCTTTGTAAATCAATATATATATTTCAAAACAGAGATGTAATATGCCATTCCAAAATAGACATTAATAGCTTATTTATTTTTTCAATAATAATTTTGCATTATATTTTCCAATTTAGAATATTTACAATAAATAGTGTGTAATTTAATAATTAAGTATTATTTTGAAACACCTTCTATTCCTAATTCAACTCTTAATTGTTGAGCTTACAGCACGCAACAAAATTGTTAAAATTTTTTCGATTTTGTATGGTATCAAATACTACCTTTTATAACATAGTTTTCAACTACAAATTTTATTTATATCTGTATTAAAATCACCTTATGCTTTTTTTATTCATGTAGTGCTTTGGAAATTTAGTTATGTAATTTAAATTTATATTATAAAATACATGGTTTTATGATAAAAACTTAATTCGAGATTTCTTCAAATTGTAGAAAATGTATTTCTTTAATTTACACAAAATGCTGTAATAGCGTTCTTACTTTTGTTATAACAAATAAGGTCAAGATTTTGAATATTGATGATTCGACAAAATTGTTTATTCGTATTTTGTACGTGACTATTTGGTAATCATTAACGATAGCAAGTGTTCACCGATAAAGTTATCTAATTGGATATTTACGATATATCTGGTCTATCTATCCACTAGGTACTCTCAAGTTCTCTGTTTTCTATTTAGAACCCTGTTGTGGAACTCGAAGGGCTTGTCAATCTTGTAAAATATATTATTATAAAATAATCAGCACATTTATGTAACTTAATTATTACTATTATTATTTATTATTATTATTATTTTTTATTATTATTATTTTTTATTACTTAAAATATAACGTATAGTAATTAAATTTATATAATTACCTGATTATTGGATCACAGCCTATAATGGTTTTTATGGTTTGAATGACGCTTGAAACAGACACACATTAAATTACTTAATATTAAGTTATTTACACAAATATGGAAATATATCTACTGATGTGAGCAATTTCTTCGTCTGTTGCCCAATAATGTATTCGATATTTGAGTAAATTTTGCTAAGAAACAGAGAAGTGTTATGCTTGCATAAAGGAACCGTAACAGTTTTATAGTTTGTTATGTGTTTTGAAATACAAATAAATTAATAAAAACTGAAAACCGACAAGACACTTTTAAAAAATACGAGTATGTGTTCTACAACTATAAACCGATACATAACCATTGCAAGTAATATTTTTTATTAAAAATTATGTCTAATCTGTGTGCGTGACAAAAAAAAATCCGAAAATATTAAGTATATTTATTTATTATATTCACTTGCAACCTTTTTTTTGAAAAGTACCTTAGAAATTGTAATGTATTCTTCATAGACTTATTCTTTTGATGTAATAATATGATTCAGGTTTATTATCTGATACAAATATTTACAATAAAACTAAATTAGAAAGTGACTACATAATTTTATGAACAAATTACAATTGTATGATGTATTACTGCAATACTTTTATTATTAAATAAATTATTTTTAAAGTTCATATTAAGTTTTTAAGTTATAAGTACAATAAAATGTGTTTCTTAATGATACGAACATTTGGAATGATCCCTTTTCATTGATTTTTGATTTATCATAGTAATTTAATAAATTCTCTGGAGTTTCAATGTTAGGCGGTAACAGTTAGTGAAACCTAAGATTTTCTGGTAAATCGTAAATTCACCCGGTATTCATGATTTTGTTGTATCCCTTATTTATGTGCATAATTCTCATACTCATTATTAGTCAATATTTTTTATATGGTTTTATAAGTTTGATGTCACTTTAAATAAGTGACATATTGGAGACATTAAATATACATCAAAGTTTTGTGTCATATACATTTATAATAAATTTCATAAGAACTATGTTTAATGTAAACTGTAGACGGTCGAAGATGCTTATGTTTATTTACTGTAAATTATTCCATATATGCAAGTATTATATTTAAATACTCAGTGCTTGATGTGGGAGGGATACGGAGGGATGGCATCTCTCTAATTTTTTTGTATTTACAGTTTTTATCCCTCTACTTGTTTTGTCTAGAATAACTCATTTCTCCTAAGACTTGTATTTTAAAATGATATATTTATTATCATTTTTATATATATTATTTATATATAAGAAATTTTTTTTTCGGTGAAAATATTTGTTTTTAACATTCAGGCCCGGGCGCCCGGCTTATCGTGTTGTTTACGTATCACTACGAAAAACCGATACGTAAAGATATGGTCTTATTGACAATCTTCTATATTTAGTATAAGCCGTTTCGCAATCCGTATTATACCCGATTTACTATTTAGAGCCACAAAGCATGTTTAGAGCTAATAATATAATATTATTATCACAGAACAATAATAATGTCATTTCTGACAATATTTTGTTGATAACTAATAAGTAAATAGTTATGTACCTATGTGTGAGTCGATCAATTTCTAAATTTAGCCCATGGATAGAATACAACTGGTTATGAGTATTATGACCACAACGAAACGTGTATACTTTTGATAATAGTTATGGTCTTATGCGTGTTAGTAGTAATTAATATTATATTAAACATAGTACAATAGTATTAGTATTAGCGCATTATTGTTCGACCGTTCGACGACAGTATATTATATTATTCTCTACGTGTAGACTGTGAATAAATAGTTATATTTTAAGCATGTTTTTATTAAATTTGTTAACCAAAACAAACGTAAACCAAATCGATTGATTTATACTCAAGCAATAATCAAAGCATCATCTAATGAAGTTGAGACAGTGAGTACAGAATTAAATTGTAATACTAATAATAGTTCAAACAATTCTAATGAAAGCGGTGATAACAATGGTAATGATTATCCAAGTATCTGGACAAAAGAAATGTTTGTATCATTTCTTAATAAATATCCATGGATAATGGTAAAAGACCAAAAATTGGGTTGTAATATATGCGTGTAGGTTCAAAACCTTGCCACATATAAAACACAAGGTATTAGATTTGCTATTGTATGGACAGAGTGTAGTGTACATTCTCATGGAGCTAGTGATAAAGATAAAAGACAATCCTTAAGAAAAAAAATACATAAGCATAAAGTTAATGAATGACATAAAAGATGTGAACAAATTTTAAAAGCACAAGAAGAAAATGTTTTGCCAAAAGCTGTGTCAAAGGTGATTTATGATAAATTTGAGAGTACGATAAAAGTATTTAATACTGTATATAGTATTGTTAAAAAACAAGACCATTTACTGATTTACCATTTGATATTCAACTTCAAAAGTTAAATGGATTGGATATGAGTCGCATTTTACACAGCGATCATGATTGTGCTGATATATAGCCATATAGCAATAAAAATGAAAGCAAAAGTTACAAATTTTAATGTCAAAAATAATTTTAAAATTTCGGTATTAATTGATGAAGCTACCTCAGTGTCGAAAAATACTTGTTTGGTTGTTTATATTAGAGCTTCCACAGATGTTAAAAATGAAACAGACCCAATAACATTTTTTTTAGATTTACTAGAATTAGAAAATACAAAATCTGAGACCACAGTTTTGCAACTATTATCATGTCTAAAAAAACACAAATTTTCTCATGAATATTTAATACAAAATTTTATTTGCTTTGCTTGTGATGGAGCTTCTAATATGATTGGTCGAAAAGCTGGTGTGGGACAACTTTCAAGATGTATTGGTCTGGCATTGCTCTAATCATAGACTTGAACTTGCTGTTGATGATGTAGTTAACGAGGTAGCTGGCATAAATCATTTCAAAATATTTTTTGATAATCTCTATGCATTATATAGTTCATCACCAAAAAACCAGTATGGTTTAAAAAGTTGTGCCAAAGAATTAGATTTGAAATTTCTTTCAATTGGTCACATTTTAAATACAAGATGGGTAGCTTCAAGTTTGAGGTCAGATAAAGCTGTCTAGAGAAACTATGAAGCACTTTATTTACATTTTGACAAATGTAGTTTGGATAGCTCGAGAACATCTAAAGGAAAAGCAACCTTTAAAAGTTTAAAACATAAAATAACATCAACTGATTTTGTTTTAAATTTAGGTCTTCTATATGATGCTCTAACAGAACTATCAGATCTTTCATTAGAACTTCAAAAACGGTGTACAAAACTACCTGATGCTCATAACTTAATTAGAAGACAAATTCTGATTTTTGAATCTATGTCTGAGAAGTGTAATGATAGTTTTTATAAAGAAGCTGAGAATTTTGAACGTAGTTTGACCTTTAAAAATATTGAACTTCATGAAAATAATAAAAATAAAATAAACTATAAACAATTATCGAAGCTTAGCTGATAATTTAAAATCTAGAATGTTAAACTTTACTTCATCACATGTATCTTCATCATCTGACACATCAAATAAGTATGCCGAGTTTATTCAACTGCTAGAAGTTTTAAACCTACAAAAATGACCGTTAGAAGTAAATATATTATATGGAGAGAGAGCAATTAAGCAGCTTTCAAACATATTTAAAATAAATGAAAGAGAGTCAGTTAGAGGTTTTCGTGAGTATATAGATAATAAATCTATTATTCCAGACAACCTTAAACCTCTAACTCAAGCTGTGAATACATTAGTAGTTTCTACTGCTGAATGTGAGAGGCTCTTTAGTGCCATGAACATTGTTCATAATGATATTCGAAATACATTAAAAGTTTCACGTGTATCTGATCTTTTGTGGATTAAATGTGTTGGTCCACCTTTATGTGAATTTAATGCAAATACATATGTGGATTCTTGGATTTCTAAAGGTTGAAGATGTGCTGACCATGCACAATGCATTTCAAAACAAGAAATAGGATATAACACGGAATACAATAGTCTTTGGGAGCAATTAAAGTAATTGACATACTCAATATAAGAGATAATGTATTTAATTAAGAAAAAGTGTATGCTTTATTAAGTACAAAAAATGTTTTACTTAAATATTAAATAATACTTTAATAATAATAATAATAGATTTTGTTATATTACATATTAGGTATATTGATTATTGTTATTATTAATTATAAATTTAACTATATACCTTATCTCAAATCTTTACAAAAAAATATTAAAAATAAAATACTTTATAATTTTTTTGTTACTAAATTTGAAAATATGTTATTTATTTGTTTAATTTTAAAGATTAATTATGATAAAAAAAAATATTGCAGTGTTTTGATGCATAAACAAAATGTGAACTATAAAAAAAATAAAAATACAAAAAAAAATATTATAGGTACACTGTGAAGAATGTTATGATGATATTAGAAAATCTGAATTGTAAGGCATCCCTCCACTTATCTTGAGCCACTTCGAGCACTGTAAATACTCGTTAAAACATCAAATAAAATGTACCTAAATAAAAATAACAAATGCAATTTGAGTTATCTTAAGTAATTATCTTGAAAAATACAAATACAAATTTATTATTATGATGATTTTAATGGTCAAAATATTTAAAACTACATTTCAGTTTCAATATAAATGCATTCTCCAAAATATGTTTTCATTGAATTAGTGAATTATGTAAATTCAGATCAAAAATGGCTTAATACAGTAAGATATGATTATAAATGCAATTATTTAATTTATGAAGTAAACCGGTTAGTGATACGTGAAAAACTTGAGGAACAAGATTTTAACGATTTTAGAAGAAAAAAAATTGGATAATGAAAATTTGCTTGATGAAATAAAATCTGTATTATTCTACTTCTCAAGTTTTTGAAAAATGTTTGTATAGTCAATACTGTTTTGAATTTTAAAAAATCTCGATTACGAGTAATATTAAAGTAGTAGAGTATTTTGTGAGTAGAAGTAAATAAGTTATTTAAGTAGGTACAACATAAGTTTTCCTCGTGATGGTTTTAATGTTCTACAATGTTGGATTTACGAATTAAATATAGAATCTCTATATAATCAAACTTATTATACAGATGACTCTGATTATTATATTTCTTTAACAGTTGGTTAAATGCTGTAAATATGGTATATATTATCCAACTGTTTGATGACGATTGCTACATCAAAGAAAATTACGATAAATAGAAACTTACTTGTATAAGCAAAAAATAAAATGTGATATTATAGTATTAATAAAGTTATTTTTAAAATGTATTCTTAGGTTACGAAAAATGATTTATCATTTCTAAACATATGCTACTTCTGGGCGTTTATTTTTAAAAGTTAAAATTATTTAGACTAGGTTATGATCAACAATTATTCAATTGATGTTAATAATTACCTATCTATACCTTTAGGTACATTATTTTTACTTTTTACTAATTTTGAAATAAAATATGTAGAGTTAATAAGTTTATCTACAAATATGAACTAGCAGTACACATTAATTTATAAGTTATAGACATTTTAAAGAAAAATATTTTATTTATACACAAATTATTATTTTTAAATTTCTATGAACAGTATAATTATTAAAAAATCTTAACTAAAATAATTAAGATAAAATTTCAACGGTAGGAATAATTTTATTATCAAATAAATTCAATAAAAATTAGTTTAAAATATATGAAATTAACTTTATTACTATTATTCATTTAAAGTTAGGGTTATTTAAAATTAAACTAAATTATTACAATATAGAAGAAGAGTATTAGTAAATTCTAAACGATTATCCCGCAACAGTCGACTCATGTTATTATATTAATTTCCTAGTAAATAGAATGTTTATGTTACTCTTCAATTATACTATAATGTGCAAAACGTGAATTACATGCTATAAAATGATTAGATGTTATAATATTCACTTATAATACCAAGTTACACAGTTGTATTTTAATGTAATCCTAAACGATAATAACTAATTGATAAAATAACATAATATTCTAAAATCGTAATAAAAAATATTTCTATGGAAATTATATCTAGTTATAAATGTTTGCTGGAAACAGATTGATGTTATTGATTATTAAGTATAATTATTAATTTTATAATGTCAATAGAGAAATTAATTATACATAATTAATGATTTTTGACCGGGTTTCTTATTAAAAACATGTAAACTCTAAACAAAATGTATGCTGAAAATTTGTAAATGAAATCATATTAAATACCTAATTGATATTCCTGATTACAGCACAAGTTATCACGGAGTTTTATATTTGAATTTAAAACTTTGATCTTTTCAAAGATTGTAGATTAAAAAATTATATATTTTTGTTTCGTTTGGAAGTATCGTACTAGATTCATATTTAAAATGATTAACGTTAGAAATACCGCAAAAACAAATTTAAAAAATCGATAACTTTGTATTACACATATGTTACCTATTACATACATAAAATTTTAGTTTTTATAGTTAATGCATACAATGTCTGTATTTGTAATTATCATTTTAATCTAAATTATAATATCTGATCTTAATTTTTTTATTTTTGTAAATTTAGAAGTACTACCTTAAGTATAATAACGTATTTTTCAAAGTGTCAAGTACAATTATTTGTGACGGCCATAATTTCGTATCTTACATATTTATTGTTTTAATGAACTTGTAATATTACTATTTATAGTAATGTTAACATTAATTTTTATATAATATAAAATATATTCGGTAAAACAATTACTTATGTCTTACTTAATGTATTACTTATTAAGATTTTATCAATGATCTGAAATATAATATTTATTTGTTTTATGATTTCTTCAATATCAAATGGTGAAAAAAAGTATTAATAACATTATCTAATCATTTGATAATAAATATTACACGTCACTACACAATAACTGGTTTAGTTTTCAATAGCGTGATAAGAATTAAAGAATTATAGACAAATCATTCGTAATGCTGTGCTTAAGTTGTTTAAACATCATATTGTATTATAAAACTTTGTTTCGTATTGAAAATTTTATACTTAAAAGATAATTTAAATTTTAAAAATATTCAATATTATTGATTTACGTAATAAATGGAAATTTATTTACACGTTTATATGGAAAAACAAACAACAATTTAATCAACCAATATACTGAAATATTTTATTTTTTAATTTAAATAAAACGTTCATTTTTGAAACAAAGTCTTTAATGATAAAACCAAAGCAATCACAGAACGAGTTGTAATATAATAAAGAGCTGAAGATTATATATATAATGTTTGCATATCTTATTGTCATTTGAAACTTTACAATTCTTGTTTTAATTATGGTTATTTTTAACTAATTATTATGCAATTAGTAATCATTATTATTTACATTTTTCTTTAATAAATTAAATTAACGAGTTTTATTTTTATACTAGAGAACAATTATTTATTAAAATTTGGTTCAAGTAATATGTAACAATATAATTATTTTAATATTTAAATGCATAGGAGTCATCAAATTCGATGTATACTATTTACAATTTATTTTAGCACTTATTAGTTTTGGTTAAAAATATATGTTTATTAGTTAGTAATTATATGGTCCATTTTTGAATTAAACATTGTATTTAAAAAAAAAAAAAAAAAAAAAAAAAATAAGAATTTGTGATTCAATGATTTACGACAAATATGCACTTAATTGTACATAATTATGTTTTAATAACGAGTGTACATGGTGATATATTAATATTCATTTTTATTGTAAGTACACACAATTACATACAATTACATACAATTTATTAATAACTTATAAGTGATACAATATTCCATGTAATTTTTACATACTTTTTATTTTATATATGACGAATTTTGTGTTAGTACAATAGTTTTTTTTTAAAAATAATTATGAGCATAGAATTTAATCACATGCATTGTTTTTTTTTTTTTTTTAGCATATAAATAGTATAGTATTTATTCGCTATTCATCAAAATGTAAGTAAAACAAAGCAATAATTGTAATATGATTGTAAAATTGATTG